>CAJPEX010006393.1:0-12784 GCA_905338405.1 Notodromas monacha | reverse complement strand
TTTGTTTAATTTTACTGCCCTGTGAAGGGGTTTGCTAGCAGCTGTAGGCGCGTCCCAAGACGCGCCGATTATTGCACAAACAATTTTAGTTGCTCCCTTTTATTAAGAGGAAAAAATTCCGCACATTTTGAAAACGAAAATAAAAATTGAGCTAGTTTTAGTCAACTTTTGAGTCAGAGGTTGTTGTCACTATAAAAACTGCTCACAAGTTCGGTCATGAAAATATCGAAGGGCCTGCTGTTCTAAATACTGTATTTTCAATCAACAATTGAACTCGTCAGAAATTCATTTCCAATTCGAACAGACGGTCGCGGCATTCCTTCCTTGATTCCCCGAACGGGTTCCGCCGGGTCACACAAAGCTGACGAAAGGAAATAACTCAAATGTCATCCCCACAATAACGGCCCTTTTTGTAATTATTGCTCAACAGGCCAGGTACCAGTTCGGCTACGTGGCCCGGGCCCGCGGACGTGGGTACGGGGACTCGGGTTCATCCGAGGCGGATTTCGGGCACCGGGAACGTCGTGATGGCGACAGAACGGAAGGTGCTTACTTTGCCGACTTGCCGGACGGCCGTCGTCAACGTGTCGACTACTACGTCAACGGGGACTCCGGGTTCGTCGCCAAGGTGTCGTATGATGGCCAGGACTCCGACAGCGGTTCCAGCGAATAAATAAGTATACGAGAGATTCTCAGCCCGGTGCTCCGCGGAGCCCTTGAAGGTCCCCCACTTATTGCAGTTTAGTCTTTTTGGGGGCTCCGTGGCAGAGGATTCAGAAAATGTTTGAAATACGTTGAAATATTATTTTTTACAGTGCGGAATGGTTTTTTTCTTCATTCATAATAAAAGAGCTCATTCGGTCGAGAGAAAAAAAGGTGTACAAACTGTACGAACGAGTCAAAGTACTCAAAGGTGGAGAAAATATTTTGTTGGCCTTTTGTGCGAGAAAATCAGCACACAAAAAAATGCGTAGTACATTTTTTGACCGTTGAAGAAGAGCGACTATAGTTTGTAACAAAGTTAAACACGATCAGAGACGGTTTTTTCGCGTTTGAACTCAATCGTTGATTTTACAGGAGTTTTTTTTTTCTCTCGTCGAGTTGAATTGTACTTTTGTACCATTTCTATACAATGACGGGAGCTTCATTTTAAATGATTTTTAAAATTCGGAATTCAAATGATACCAACTTCTTTTTCCAGTTTGTTTCATCAGAGAAATTGCACCCAAAAAAATTGTGATTGCATTTTGCGCGATGAGTTGGGAAAAGTTCTGAAAGCATGTTGAGAATTCTGGAAGAAAAATATTGAAAACAGCTGTATGATAGTACAGAATTTTCTATTGCATGTGATCAATTTCGTTTTGAGGGAAACACTTTTTCTCCATTTCATCATCTTTTAATTGCTCATGGATTCAATCATTGATTGGATCTTTGTATCTTCGTGTATGTTTTCTTCATGTCCTGGTCTGTGGTAGCTCATATAAGGTGATGAATTTATATTTGACGAAAACGTTTTTATACATCTAGGAATCCGCGTCACTTCTGTTTTTTCCCTGAAATATCGAGTCATTCAAAATGTGAAAAAAAACTGTTGTCCATTTCTTGTGCTTAGTATAAAGCGTCTGGGGGAAAAAAGGAAGAGAAGTTGTGCTTTATCGCGAATTCATTGTTAAGAGACCGTTTTTTGTGAAATTGTATATGCTGTTTATTTTTTACTGCCTGTAACGGTGTGTTGTTGGATAAGGAAGAGAAAAACATTCAAATAAACATGTTAATCGAGTCGGCTTCGGATTTCATTTCCGATTTGTGTTCCGTTACCTTTCTTGCCATGCTCTGGGTGTCACGGATTTTCCGGGTGAATCGCCGGGAGTCATCTGATTAAAACCAGTTTGAACAAGATACACATTTTTCACCCCAGTTAATCGTGAGAAAATGAAGCGAAGTTTCAAATTTGAAAGGAATTCCATTTGTTTACATTTTCATGCAGTAATTAGCAATCCCTCTGCTTGAACATATCCGTTGTTGTTTTCAAGTCCTGTTGGGATGACGAAAGCTAATCGGATTTCGGTTCGAGTTGCCCCCAGATTGTCCGAAATTTCATCGCATGAAAAGTCACAAATATTTTCAAAGATCGAATATTGTACCAGAACAACGGTTTTTCATTTACACCGTTTTTTTGTTTTTTGTTTTTTTTTCTGTTCACCCCGGTGCCCATGGTGGATAAAATTCAGGCCACCAGGTCGGGTGTCAGTGCCGGCTTTCGGTGCTGAATTCCTTTGCATATATAGAAAGAATAAATAAGGAACTGGAGTCGATGCTTTTATTGTTGAAAAGCTCGGGGCCAGTCGTCAGGTTGTGTTCCTGAGAAGGTGTGTATAGAGGGGTTTCGTCGCGTCGAAAACACTTTTGGCAAAATGTCCGTCGGTCTCATTCCTCCATCAGTCCCTGGAATTATTCCATCACCAGCATTAGCTGGAATTCCTCCCTCTGTGCCGAATGCGGGTTTTTTGCAACCGAACCTGTTTCCCGCGAATTTGAACCCCGAAATTCTTGAGACTGGTTACGAAGACGGCGATTTTAGTGAAGATGAGTTCGTTGGTGAAGGCTTTGAAGAATTCGAGGACGAGGTGGAAGTCAGGTCAGTTATTGTTCACCCATTTCGTGAAAAAAATGTATCAAATATTTTTGAAAGAGGGAGTTTTTCTAAAATGCGCATGAAATTTTCTTTGATATCCGAGAAAGCTGAGGAATAAAATAATTTGTTGCAGATTTACCCAGCTTCCAAGGGAATTTAATTTTAAAAGTACAAAACTACATTATGGCTGCAGAAAATAAGAGAAGCTGGAGCATCCTCACTCCTTGGATTTTAAAAGAGGACTCTCTTATTATTGTCTCTGATATCAGGTTTCATGAAGATAACAATCACACACCATCAGCAAATACAATCTCGCATTGTGCAATAAAAGCTCACTTTCAAAAATAAAATAAAAATCAGCAAAGAAAAGATGCTTTGCCTATGTCGCAATTCCCGACGCGCAAACTTTCGAATCCCATAACTCCGCGAATTTTACACTTAGAAAATTTCAAAACATCTTAAATTGAAGCAAAAGATGTTCTTCAACTTTGCTTGTATCATATAAAAATTGACCCGATTGACAAATCTTGAGATATTCTCACTTTTCTAAACCTAACTTTTCTTTGGTGATAAGAATCTAGAAAACCTTCATGCCAGATTCTTATCTAATTGATGCGCAAGCTTTTGGTGCAAACAGTGACTTCAAAAGCCTTGTTCCTAAATGTAGATGAATGAATTTATTTCTGCAACAATTATTATAGGCCTTTCTTCTTGAATGAAATTGATCACTAGAAGTGGAGTTTTGAACGTGTGTTTCTGAAATGGGACAAAAAGCTTGGTTTCGAGTTCGACTGCCCAATTCGTGATATTCGTAATACTGTCTAAATTAATAATTATTATACATTATTTTTTGTCTGTCTAGAATATTGAAATGATCAATGTTACATTTACTACTTTGATTGAAAACGTTCAAGTTTGTTCAAAAACCTTTCCAGATGCTAATGAATTACTCAAATTTTGCTGGACGCTTTAACTTCGGCAATAATCGAAAAAGCCCCCATTTTCGAGGATTTCAGATTGCCATCAGCCATGTGTAAAAACGATCACTGTTCCGAATTTTTTCAATTGCTTTCTGAATCAACAATTGCAGACTTCCCCGTCAAGATGACCCAAGCAGAAAGCCAGGGAAATTCGGACTCGCTATGGGACTGAATCAATATGGCGAATGGGGTCACCGTCCGAGTTTGCAGCCAAAATTGGGCGTTTCAGGGAGACCAGTTGCCCCATTGCCGAGCAATTCTCATGTCACTTTCAAATTGCGAGAAAAGCGACAAACTACGAATCAACGGCCGGTGAACATTTTTGGACTTGGATTCGGCCAGAATGAAGGCCCTAATAAGGGCGAAGAAGGGCCGAAATTGGGTCCATCTGGAAGACCTATAGATAACTTGCCAAATAATGCTGACGTCACATTTGGGACAGAAGAAGACAGCATGGAGGATCAATTAAAGTCAGTTTACATTCCATTGCGCTAATTCCATTCTATTCTGATAATATTTTATAACTTGGATTCAATTTATAACATTCGAGGAACTTCTGAGGATCAGCACAGTCAAATACTCAATTTCTACTAAAATTCTCAAGCCACACATCATAAAACATGCAGTGATAATTACAAGAGACTTGAATGGAAGATGCTTCCTTTAAAATTACGAAGCAGAAAAATGTAGCTTGAATACAAACGCAAAATTATTGCGGTAATTGATAGCACAAAAATGACATTCGTATCTTTTAACTTTTTGCCATCAATATTTTTTAAAGTTCTGACCGCTTTTAAACACTTATATTCTCACTGGTTCGCTGAAAAAAAATCAATTGGAAGGAAATGCTTCTTTTTAAAAACATATTCGATGGTTTCGATTTATAATCTACTATAATAAAGTTGCTTGCCGTCCTCGGTTCGCAGTTTTTTTAATTTTCACCCACCCTCCCTTCCTTACTGCCCCTTGCCTCCCTCCCCCAGAGCCCCAGAGAGGCCTGCAGGAGGGTCGCGTTTCCTGTTTTCTTATGTTTAAAAATTTGTCAAAAATTCAATTATTGAGCAATTTCTGAATTTCTTCAAATGTTACATGCGCAATGATGTTTTCAACATTTCATTTTTTGAAAAAATTCAATAACTTGAAAATTGTGTGAGATACAATGAAAAACGCAAAAACTTTTTTGAAATTCGTATGAAAATCGGGAAAAATTGGTTTTATATTTTGAATTTTTACTCATTCAATTTTCAAAATTTTTCAGATTCAAAAATCTGTAAAATCGTAGAACATCCGTGCGCATACAACCCTGCAAAAAATTTTGAAATTGCATTAAAATCTAAAAAGTTACAATGAGCTAAACTGAAAAGTTTTAATTCCCCAATATGCTTTTCTTCCTGTTTGTGCAACTTTAAAAATTTGTCACAAATTCAATTTTGACTTAATTTTCAAATTTCTTCAAATGTTACAGACAGTCAGATGTTTGCTAAGTTTTTGTTTTTTGAAATTGAAAAAATCTTCAAAATTGACTAAGTTTCAATCAAAAATGCAAAACATTTTTCAAAAAATGGGAATAAATGTGGAAAAAATACTTTTACATTTGTGATTTTAAAATTTCAAAATTTCAATATTGCTCAATAAAAAAATGCGTAAACTTGGAAAACATCTATGCGCATATACCTGTAAATTATGATTTAAATTCCACCAATTAAAAAAAAGTTATCATGAGCTAAACTAAAAAAACGGAATTTTGTGAAAATTCTGTTTCCTTTTTTGCCAACTTTACAAATTAGACAAAAATAGAATTCTGAATCAAACTTACTTTTTAAAACTTTATGAATAGCGCTTTGATATTTGCCACATTTTTCTTTGCTTTAATTCTGAAAAAAGTGAAAATTTACTGAATTAAAATGAAAAACGCAACATCTTTTTTAGAAATCATATGAAAATTGGGAAAAAAAGATTTTATGTTTTTAATTTAGACTCAATCAATTTTCAACATTTTTCAGATAAAAAAATTGTAATATTGTAAAACATCTGTGTCCATTCAACCCCTGAAACTATTTTGAAATTGCATCAAAATATGAAAAGTTACAATTAGCTCAACTGAAAAGGTTGAATTCCCATACATGCTTCTCTTCCCATTTTGATAAATTAACAAATTTGTCAAAAAATGAATTTTCAAATTATTTCCAATGTTGCATGCGCAAAGATGTTTTCTAAATTTTCAAATTTTTTTTTATGAAAAAATATTCAAAATTGAGTGAATTATAATGAAAAATGCGGAACTTTGTTATTTTGCATGTTTCCCACTTTCTTCAGCTACAATATCCCAATGCTACTGCTACCACACACAGCTAAATAGTTGGCTTTTTTTTACTTGGGTCCTTCCCTGCTGCTCCTCATGGGTTTTGATAAATTAACAAATTTGTCAAAAAATGAATTTTCAAGCAATTTTCAAATTATTTAGGGTTAGGGTATGGAAGGGAATTGAGCACCACAATAACCTTGAGAAGTGATAGCAACTTCATCAAATTAGACAAATAGGGTGCCCAGCCACACCTGGCAATATGCATTAAACTGATGCTTCTTGGCATGTTACCAGCTTTCAGCATTTAATTTTTTAAAATTCATTTTCATCATATAACAATTGTACATTCATGTTTGGCTAGGCACTCTAAGTTGGGATTGTAACAAGTAATAAAATCCCCCTGCTCATGTGCCAGTTGTGGCCCACCGGGCCACAACTGACACATTGAGCACAAGTACAAGATTACCAGTGGTCCTTGACAAGTTAACCAACTTTAATCAAAATTTTTTTTCAAGTTCTTTGCATAATTTGTAACAGTAACAAGTAATAAAATCCCCCTGCTCATGTGCCAGTTGTGGCCCACCGGGCCACAACTGACACATTGAGCATGTGCATAAAACTGATGCTTCTTGGCACATTACCAGCTTTCAGCATTTAATTTTTTAAAATTCATTTCATCATATAACAATTGTACATTCATGTTTGGCTGGGCACTCCAAGTTGGGATTGTAACAAGTAATAAAATCCCCCTGCTCATGTGCCAGTTGTGGCCCACCGGGCCACAACTGACACATTGAGCACAAGTACAAGATTACCGGTGGTCCTTCACCACTTAACCAACTTTAATCATAATTGTTTTTTAAAGTTCTCTGCATAATTTGTAACATGGTAAACACTTGCATGTGGGCACCCCCTCTTCCACATATTAATTTCTGTAGTACATCCAAGTTTTCAAAACAAAATTGTGTCCAATGCCCAGGTGTGGCTGGGCACCCCCAGCTTGTATGCAATAAACGCACTTATTTTTCTTGAAATTAAAAAAAAAAATATATATATGTAGATAATTTTGAATACGATTCAAATCTTCAGATCGCTGTCTTGGTCTGATGGCACAACTTGGCTCAAACCGGGGAAACTAAAGAAATATCTTCCCTCTTCAAAGCTTCCCCGCTGTGGTGAAGCAGCATATTGCAAAAAAAATAAAATAAAAAACCAAACATACAAACAAACAAGCAGAAGACGAAGAAGGCATTCTTTTCGATAATGGGTTGGACCACAAGAGTTGGCACATTGAAGTTGCCCCCCAGCATCAGACGCATGTTTCATGGCTGCTGCGACACACGCTCAATAGTAGCAGCAGGTATCCCCCTCTTCTCGGGCATTTTTCGGGTTGTGTATGTTTTATTTTTTTGGTACAGTACTAAATCACAAGAAAACGTGCCCCATCTCGAATTTACCGCCAGTGAGCCACAAATCAGTTGGCATAATGTCCGCATTGAACGATTAGCGAGACCAGACGTGGTTCGAAACCCCTGGGCAAGTCGCGGGCTTCACAAGAAGACGATATCAATGCTTCTATTTATTTATTTGTTTCCCCCTCGATGTTTTCACATTTGTGCGAATTACTCAAAAGGAAAATGGAGTAATCGCTGAATAGTAAAATTTTCCCTCATAAATTAGTGCCGGTAGCAAAACTTTGCGTCAGGATTGCACCAACGAAAACCCTTTTTTACTCGGAGTTGAAAGCGGTCACTTTTTTTTTTTTGCCCGAACGGATTTCACAGTGTATGCCTATTCAAAACATAGGGTCCATTCTGCGAATAGAGTATGGCTTTTGATACATTTTTCAAAATTAAATTATTCGAGAGAATTTTCCAAAATAAGAGTAGATATATTGATTCAAATCCTCTGTTTTATGCGGAGCACTGAAAAGAAAATTTGGGAAAAATAATCTACACAACTAAAGATATTCCATATCATTTACAATCAGCAGATTATTCTAACCTGTTCATTTTTTTTTACCTAAAAACATTTGAAAAATAATCCCACGCTGAATTTAAAAAAACCCTATGGTATTTCTTACCAAAAGTGTACTCCTCAATTACTGTACGTCGAAAACTTGAAAATAAGCGGAATAAATTACAATCCCTTATGAGGATTTGATTTTACATTTATTAGGGCATTGGAATGGGCCAAAACCGTAATACTTAACCAACTTTTTCTCTAATTCATAAAAAAAAAATTTAATCAGAATTCGAGACAAATCTATTCCGTTACAGTTTTATGCCCGGCTGTTTTTTTTTCCACGGAGACAACTTGACAGATTTATTCCCTTTCACGAATTATTTAATTCATATATGAAAATACATCATGGGTATGGGATCATACTCGTATACATCCATGAGACATTGAGCCCTAAAAATTAATGCTGTAAAAATGGCGCAATTCATTATCTCCTGCATTTAAAAGTTAATTACCATACTGTATTTATTCAAGTACCACACTCATTTTCGATTTTCGGCCAAAAATGTGAGAACATTGTTATCCTCGCACAATATTAGCATCTCAGTTTTCACTCACCAAAATTCCTATTTGAAATGTTGTGTTGGACAAAAATCTGAATTCAAGCCCGTTTGAAATTCGAATCCAAGGGTGATATTTTTGTTTCATGCGAATAATAGTTATATCAAAATAGAAGAGTATAAACAAAATTTAATTTTTTTCGAAGAATTGGGCACGTGGTATTCGGGTAAATACAGTACCCTCTATATTTATAGGAAACGCTGCTCCCATATCAACAATTTCATGAAACACGCGATCTATTTTATTCCACTGGCCATATTTACCTATTTACTAAAACTCACGCCAAAAAAAAAAAAAACGATGACAATGTTTCACTGCTGGGATTGGATCCTACATTAACGTGACGTTGGATCCCATCCACCTTTCTGCGCATTTAACAAATTGGAGATTTTCTCTCGATATTCGAAACAAATGACGTTTCATCGCGATTTTTGAAAAGGACGGGGGGGGGGGGGGGGGGAGAAACGATAATTTGTTCCCTGCATGGAAATATGGTAGGCAATATTTGCTCAAACTCACCACCACCACCACCACGACCCCCGTATATATGCCTGAGGAAAAAAGGGACTCATATATGGACACTATATATCCTGTATAGCAACAACTACCCCCTATAGGCCTCGTCGCAGCGGGATCGCGGCCGCCGACACGCGGCTTCGCCTAATCACGTTTGGAATGTCAGGACCGATTGTTTCTCGCCGTGTCGTCCCACTGCCGCCGCCACCGCCGCCGAACGAACGAACGAAGGGACGACCGAAGTCAACGTAATCGAATCCAGCCCTGTGACCAGCAGGGAGCACAAGCTGCATATATGCGCACACGCCGGTTTTTATTCGAGTCCATTTTTTGTTTCTTTCTCTTCCCTACATATGCTCGCTCTTTCATTTCCAGGACTGAGATTCGAAAGTGTGTATTGTAATATTTCAATGAAAAGTGAGACGAATCGTTAACGGAATTGTTGCGAAATAAATGAAACGGGACGAATTCATTCCAAGGCAGATGAATCAAGATTTGGCGCTCGGTGCCTTTTTTTTTTTTTTTTTTTTTCCCCCGTGATTCTGTCCTGTCATCCAAAAAATTCGTTGTAGAGAGAATTTCGTTGACGATAACAGCTATAACACGGAGAGGTAACAAATTGGAGATTTTCTCTCGATATTCAAATAATTGTACAAATGTATAATTGTAATATTCATTTAATTGTCGCAAAATGCTCATTCTAAGGCAGAATAATCAAGATTTGGCGCTCGGTGTCTTTTTTTTTATTCCCCCGTGGTTCTTTCCTGTCATCCAAAAAATTCGTTGTAGAGATAATTTCGTTGAAGATAACCTTTATAACACAGAGAGGTAACCCTCTGGGAGACAAAACAAAAATTCGTTACACAGTACAGTACCGTGATACCCCCACATGCGGACACCTCAATGTGGGGACAATTCGACATAGGTACATTTATTTTTCAATACAAAAGTCATTAAAATGGCCCAACATAGGGACATTGACTCAACATGAGGACATTGCATGATAAAATTCCCAATTACAATTTTAGGAAAATTGACTTTTATTAAGCTTAATTGCAAGACACCAATATTTCCAACCCTAAGATCTATGAAATAAAAATTCTGTTACTTCTCCCATCATTTTCCCATCCATTCAGCTAATTAAAAAAATCCCTGTATAGTACAGAGGGACTTCCTTCTCTTTTTGTGACTTGGATGTCATTTTTACAGATGCCAACATTTCAATGAACTGTACAGTGGTATACCGTATTTACTCAAGTACCACATGCCCTCAAGTAAGACATGCACAGGGGCTTTTCAGTTGTAAATTTGGCTAAAATCTTATCCCCAAGTAAGATGTGCACCCCAATTTTTAGGGAATCTAAAACCACAAAATTTAAAAAATAAACACAAAAAATTGACGTTAGACATGCATTGAACAAAAATCTGATCAGTTTTCAACTTTTTCAGTACAAAAAGTGTTCTTGTTACATTTTTTTTTACAAATTTCTCCATTATAATTAAGTATAATTTACACATAACTTCCTAAAACTTCTTGAAAAATGTGTACCTGCTTATGACGCGCACCCCTTTTTTTCTTCTGAAATTTGAGAAAAAAGGTGCGCATGGTACTCAAGTAAATACGGTACTATTCAATGCTCCAAATGTTCTTATTAGGTTGAAAAAATATTCACCGAATCAAATTCAATGGGCAAAAAAAATTTTCATTGAATTCTGAAGAATATTTCTTCCATAGAACACCAATTAAAAATTATATAATGTAAGTCTAAGGGAAAACAAGACTGAACTTAGGGACAATTCAACTCAGGGACACCTGATGTTGGGGACTCGCGGCGCACCCCGAATAAAAATCAATTAAAAATATCTAATCGGGTGGAAAACCACCCGCGCGTAAAAAACGGATGAAATCCGTCAATGGTTTCCCCTCCCCAAGAAAAAATAAAAATTTCTTGGCGCCAAGACGTCTGCCTTGGCGCCAAGACGTCTTCGATTACCAATTTTTCGACCAATCCCAGGCCTTCAAGATTTCCCTGCCCTTGATCANATTACCAATTTTTCGGCCAATCCCAGGCCTTCAAGATTTCCCTGCCCTTGATCAAGCCTCCTTGATCAAGAGCAGGAAAAGAAATCAATAAATACCCCTTGCTTTCATAAAATCAACACAGTTCTCGTTTTGTCGCCGCCGCAGCGTGATCAGAGGTTTTTGAGAGGTCTTTTCTGAAAACATATTTGTCGAAAATCATCTAAATTTCTGTGTTGTTTGTTTTGTTCACTATCTAAATTTTGGGACTTCTCGAAATATACTTTAACGTTTAAATAGGGATTCCACCGTGAATTCCTGGCCCCTGTCCCGGGCTGATTCTGTGTTTTTCTTGAATTCCTTTATCAATTAATTTCTTTCTTTACAGCCTAGCTTTTCTTGTTGTAGTGACTTCGGTCACCAACACCTTGGTCTTCCTCCAGGGACAAAAATGCTTTTAAATTGCCGCCTAATTATAGCGAAAAGAAGAATAATGCCAACTGCCTTTAGAAATGCACGTACAGTATTTGATTGCTAATCAAAATTTAGAAATTCCTTGGTCTTCCTCCAGGGACAAAAATGCTTTTAAATTGCCGCCTAATTATAGCGAAAAGAAGAATAATGCCAACTGCCTTTAGAAATGCACGTACAGTATTTGATTGCTAATCAAAATTTAGAAATTTTCATCTTTCAGTAGACGTAGGTCGAGGGAATTAAAATTTTTTTTTCGTTTTCGGATAGGACGGATTTTCCCCTGATATGATCCTCATTCGGCTCTTTTACGATCCAAAATCCGAAAATTTATTTTTCTTTTGTGCATAAGAATTTCTGAATGAAGTCCAGAATTAAAGTCTCTCGTTGCATAAATTCATTCTTTCGAAATAATTTGGACTCCGGACTTTTCAGATTTTTTTTCATCCGGTGCGGTAGAAATTAAAAAGAAAACCTATAACAATTGATCGTCGGTTCTACTGTACTCTTGCTTTTATTTGATTTCTTCCCATGAGAGGCCGTGCAAAATCGTTGGCAAATATTTGCGAGCCTCTTCATCCACAGTCGTGGAGCAAAAAGGACTAAGTGGAGCAGCTGAGGTCAGGTTCGCTTTTATGAGAGCAAATTTACGTGAGACCGCCTAGGTTAAAAGAATATAGAACCAAGCTTACGGAGCTAAAATAACGCGGAAGGAAAATTTTTTGATTAAAGTACTTTCTACCATGAAAATACATAACTACTACTAACTTACTATCATAGCTCAAGACGTCCAAAATTAATTTACTCAAGAATATACGCGGCACTGATGATTTTGAGTTTCACTGGAAGAAAAAAATCAGTGGTGCTTCGTAAGATTATCTTGAAAATGTTCTTTTAATGTTTTTATCCTAGAATTCAATCATTCATATCATTTGTGTATCCTGAGCTCAGTCCATTCAACTCATTTCAACCACAAATTGCACATCTCAAAGTTCGGCTCGAACTACTGTATAGTTACGGAGTCACAATTTGAAGGGAAATTTTAAGGGAGAATCTAGAAAGTTTCTTCTGCGAACGGCATTGTGATTTGAATATTGCAAATTACCACTATGAATATTCATTCCTCTTGAAAAATACAAATTACGGTGATAACAATAATTTTTTGAGCAATTTTTCCCACAAGTGCGCGCGGGATTCGGACATAAACTTTTGAACCAATAAATCCTTGTCTATCTGTGAAACATGATAATTTAAATTTTGAAAAAAAAAATCCA
>CAJPEX010006392.1:0-12786 GCA_905338405.1 Notodromas monacha | reverse complement strand
GGTACGAAAATCCCGATGAGTAATACAAAATTGTCATATTGTCTCTGGGCTACGCTTTCAACTGTCTGGAAGGGATAAAAATCTGGTGGATTATGAAATTGCGAAAGTGCAAGGGCTTAATTCCTTCGAAGGGTTTCGGAGGTTTAGGGATTACCTCTCTCAGTAGAATCTTTCTCAGAAGTAGTGACAGAAACATGCGCAAAATCAAAGCGTTTTTTCTGCGAACATTAATCGCAAAAAACGTGTACTTAATTTTCACAGCAGTTAAATTTTTTTTACAACAGACAAATATGTGTATCCATGATGCCTTGAATTCGAGAAATTACGATTGACAATGAAAATGAGCCATTGCGAATTCGTTTCAGAATACCTGTAGCATAACTGGAGAATTTTTGCACTTTGTTTTTTACCTAATCCCAACGCTGTGCCAATTCGAATCAATCATCGACATGTTTGCCTTGCAACAAGGTCACGACCGCGAAGTAAAAAACACTTCCTAGTCTTTTCCATCCCAGCTTTAAATAATATTGCATTGTAAAAAATATTACAATTTCTGTAAATATCTCCGTACAAATGGATTTCAATCTCACGCGCATGCTCACAAATATAAAATAATTCTCCAAGGCTTTGCAATCAAATGACCGAGGCGAGAGTTTTACTGCTGCCAATAAAAACTTCGCAAAAAAAAGTAAGGGAGATAAATTGGAAATTCCTGCACGAAAAATTGCATCACTGCTTCCAGCGCGAGAGAGCGAAAACCCTCCCAGGTGGGCTGAGGCAAAGTTGGGATCAATCTGAAAAAAGCCAATAGCCNCTGCCAAAAAAAAAAAAAAAAGACAGCACAACGTCGATAAGTCACGTCGTCGACGACACTAAGAATTCAACGCGATCACTCATCTGTGATTATATAGAGGAGGAGACGTATTTACGAAGTGGCATTGTTTGCTTGTCACTACGATTTAGAGGATTAGGGTCGAATTTCTTTGGAAAATTGAGGATTGCGCACAAACAAAAGAAGAAGAAGAAGAAAAAAAAGGACAAGGAAGACACAGGCTCTGTGGAAACGCGACTTGACGCCATGAGCCCTTGGTTGGCACTGGCAAGCAGGGTGAGGGACTCGCAGCGAAAAGGGAGCGGTGCTTGCCGGGGAGAATGACCGATCGGTCGGCCGGTGGAGCGTTGATGCAGGATGGCATGCCTGGTCCATGGAACCCTGGGGCACTCAGCATTAGTACCCTTTCATCCAAAATGTGTGCTTGTGTGTGTGTGTGTATGGAGTTCAGCCCGGGATATCAAAATGGCCCAGTCCATGTACTTGTTCTTGGCTGACCAATTTGATGTGCAATGTGAATCAAGAGCCTGACTGGAGGAATCATCACATTTTAAAAATAAAGTCAAGCCCTGTTAACCCTTGGGTGGCAAAGTTGGACTATTTTTGCAAAATTTTCTTTCATCTCAGAGATGTGAAGAAAAAAATGTCAACAGGGGGTTAAGGGCTTTCAACCCTTTTTAAGGTTATAAAAAAAAGACACCCGTGGTTTTTAAAAAACCCCCCTTAAATTTTTTACATACCAATCCGATAACCGAAAAAAGTCTAACTAGGGTTGAAACGGAGTCGGGTGGTGGGTCCCAAAAGGACTGGAAGTCTTTATACTTTTACGTCCTCCTATGTTTTTATTAGGTTGAGACAGGGTGATACCCTTTCTTGGGAGACAACAGGTTCCGAATTTGTCGGTTGCAAACACGTCGTCTTCCGGTCTACCAGGGGTTGACTGTATTAAAATATACAGGTGGACTCTCTCTGCAAAGATCTTGCCTGCAATAATTTTACTCTGTTGAATGAACATTTTTTTGCTCCTATTGGATTTTCTCCTCTTAGCAGCAACATTCGCACTGCTTCAAATTAGTTAGCTTGTCCCTTCAATTTTGTTGTACAAAAAGAGTCCACCTGTATTTATTAACATTATTTAAGACAAAGAGCTCATTACAGCATTTTTAAATCTGCAACAATTTATTTCATGCTATATGTACAAACTTTCAGTATTTTTAATGCATTTTTTTCAATGAAAGGAGGATTCTGCAATTGTAATTTTGTCAATGACAAGATTGGCATACTTCAAAGGTGCATGAAACATCTGATTTTCATTGTTGTGGCTTGTTTTGTTTACAAAATAGCACTAATATTCTGAATTTGAGGTAAAACAAAGTGTGGGAGCATTTACGCAGCTTGCAAGCAATATATGTTAAAAGTTCTCTTTAGAGACCTTAGCATTGTATATTAGTTTTAATCAAGAGGAAGAATGAAAAATGTGCTTCCATGCCATTTTTAGTGAGACTGGCTCTATTTTCTCTTACACACATGCAAAAATCACCAAAGCAACCTTATGCCAAGCAATAGCAAATTCTGTAAACCAATAAAATCAAAATAACCAGTCTAGCACGCCCAGAGCGCCAGCATATATTGGATTAAAAAAACAATTACATTGAAAAAATCATATTTAAAATAATTTAAAAAAAACAGTAAGAAAGGCAATTCAATTTGCAGGAAGACAATACCCTGAATATCTGATTTCATCACAATCATCAATGAATATATTTGCTCAAGGCCAGGCAACTTTTCAAATCAGCAACTTGAGAGAAAATCACACTTCTAATGCATGCTTGTTTGCAGAAGAAGGTTGCATTTAATTCATACAACACATTGCAGTATTGAAAGCCAGTCTGAAATTTTTTCTAAATATTTTAAATATCAGAACAGTTTAATATTAGTCCCCTGAAGCTTAGGAATAACTTAGTGAAATAACTGACATTGGGCAATTTATCAGGAACGTCTGGAATACATAGGCACTGATGGGTAAAAGGAAGATCAATACAAAATGAACTTGAGAGAAACTTTTTAAAATCCAGCTCCTCCAAGAATTGTAAGACTAGACTAGGAATTGATTCAGGCATTTCCAAGGAAAGTATGTTTCTTTTGATCAATTTCAAATCTTGATGAACAAGAAGCGTGATTCCAAACAGTCCCAGCACTTGCTTAAAAGCAGAGATCCAGCTATAGTAAACATTTGGGAGGGTGAAACAATTGAGTTTTCTTTAAACAGAGGAATGACATTTATTTGAATCCAGCTTTTAAAATTCCTCGCTAATAAAAATTATCATGGAACAAATTTTACTTGTTACCTAAAACAACATTTCTTCAAATTTTACTTCTTCTGCCAAGTACTTGGCAGTGGTTTCTGTTGCCAGTGGTCATTTCATACCACTATGAAAGAATGAAACTACATGGAGGGTACTCATACAATATCCTTGGCAGGTTAGGTTCCACATCTGTACATGGACACTTGTTGGCATCAAGCAAGAGTGGTTTAAAATTGAGTATTATTGTGTAGATACATTTGGAAGGGCATTTCCTGAGGATACTAAGGTTCTCGTTCAACTGTCTGTCTTTTCCCAATCCAACCTTGTTGGCCAAAAAATTCAATATTTATAAACATGGTGTCAAGTTAATTTTTGAGCATTTCATTGCATCTTCTTAGAAGTGCCCCGCAAGGCTTGTGGCAAAGCCAGTGAAGCCGCCGAGTTCGGTTTTTTTCCTTTTAATTTTTTTCTCGTTGTACCATGTGTTCATGCATGTGTACATCTATACCATTCAGTTTTCTCTTTTCTCCCCTTTTTTTCAATGTTTTTCCTTTTCTTCCGCCGCTCCCTTCGTATTGTCCTCCACGTTCTCCGCCTCCACCTTGTTCACTCTCCTTGAACTTGCTTTTCTCGCGTTTCCTTCTGCGTCATGCGCGCTCAGGCCTAGCGCAAGGTTCCTGACATTCCCCTCGGCAAATTTTAATCAAGCGTTATTAATTTATTTAAAGTTTTAAACAAGAAGGAATACCGTATTCACAAGATTGTATTCCGCAAGTGGGAACTTGACGTACCTTGATTTGAAAATGATTTGTCGGGTTGGGGAAACGGCGAATGGGATATTCTTGCCGGAAAAATTCGGCTATAGTGAATGAAAAGAAATATTAAATTGGAATATTTTGTGTCTTCACCCGCATGTTTCCATGCATCGTATTATGAAGATAAAACTGTCTTCTTTTAAATATTAAAAAAGGTTAAAGCAATTCCAGCGTCAATAAGTTGTTTTTCCTATTTCTTAAAATTCAAGTTCTTTATTGTTTAATCTGTAATGAGGCCTACACTTATTATGTATGTGAGTGAAGACCACACTAAATTTGTCTGATCATCTCAGTTCGTTGGAAAGAAGTGCGACTTATGCTGGCCCACGCGTGTTCTTTAAAAGGAATTTAAAAAAAGACAGGAATAAATATTTACAATTATTTTGAATTTTAAGCGCGCGCGTTCACCATTTTAAAAAGAAAATGAATATTATTTGAAGGATGGAAAGATCTGAGTTATCTTACAATTGCAATGCGAATTGGATTGTTTCCGGAGTAATGTCTTCAACATTGTGAGACTGTAGATTGTTAGAATGGAGTGGATCCCGTAAATAAAAAGCGGAATTTTCTACTTTAAGTGAATATGTCCGAATTAGATTGTATGGGCAACGTGAATAAGATGCGCGGGGGGCGGAACATTCTCCAGAAAGGCGCAGAAACCTGATTCCCCACAAAAATTTCTTGGAATCAAGGATTGAAAAGGATCTCTTTTTATTTCAATTCTAGAGAAAGACCTGGCTCACTGGGACACTGATTCATCCTCAAATAATTTACAGAGATGTCTACCAGCAGACACTTATGGAAGCATACGATCAAGAATCCAAAGCCTCTGGTTCAAATTTTAGATTATCAAAATGAGTTCAGTTTGATAAACACTGCATCTTGATTTACTCTAGGTTTTTTTATGGTATTTCCCGTGAAAGGAACTGATAGATTTGAGTCCGACATTTCAAATTAAATTTCAAAGAGGAATCTCACATTGAGAAACGAAAATTAATTTTGGATATATGAATTTTAGTGNATCTGAGTTATCTTACAATTGCAATGCGAATTGGATTGTTTCCGGAGTAATGTCTTCAACATTGTGAGACTGTAGATTGTTAGAATGGAGTGGATCCCGTAAATAAAAAGCGGAATTTTCTACTTTAAGTGAATATGTCCGAATTAGATTGTATGGGCAACGTGAATAAGATGCGCGGGGGGCGGAACATTCTCCAGAAAGGCGCAGAAACCTGATTCCCCACAAAAATTTCTTGGAATCAAGGATTGAAAAGGATCTCTTTTTATTTCAATTCTAGAGAAAGACCTGGCTCACTGGGACACTGATTCATCCTCAAATAATTTACAGAGATGTCTACCAGCAGACACTTATGGAAGCATACGATCAAGAATCCAAAGCCTCTGGTTCAAATTTTAGATTATCAAAATGAGTTCAGTTTGATAAACACTGCATCTTGATTTACTCTAGGTTTTTTTATGGTATTTCCCGTGAAAGGAACTGATAGATTTGAGTCCGACATTTCAAATTAAATTTCAAAGAGGAATCTCACATTGAGAAACGAAAATTAATTTTGGATATATGAATTTTAGTGCTCAAGTTCCCAAATAAAATTACATATATCATGAAAAATTGGAATTTCAGGTAATTGCTGATTTCATTAGAATTCCTTTAGAGAAAAGAGTTGTCTTTTTTTACATCTCCAAAAACTAATTTAATTTTTTTACTACTGTACCATGTGATGCATGAGCTTCCAGCATTTCAATTGCTGTTTTTTTTTATATCGAAGGCGAATTCTACAGTGTTGACTTTTTAGCAGGCCTGAAAGGCATAACTCTAAAAATGCATGAAAATAATTGATAAATAAATCCCAGGTACAGTATGAAAATCCAGCCTATAAGGAATGACATAACTTGTTTTAATATTGTAACAGGTTCAAATTTCTAGGATGGAATGCTTTGAAGTTTAACAGGTGGACTCAATGGAATGACTGGCATTCTGTACAATTTTCCATGAATGACTTCAATATACTGTATTACTTATTTTCTTGAATGTATAATAAATAAAGAAAAATTCACGTTTAAAACTTGGATTTTTCCAAGAGTTAAAAAACCAAACTTGAACTTGGTTCAGCTGCTGTGGCCAGAATTATTTTGTAGGAATAAGAATATCTTTAAGAGGGACAATAGCTCCCTTTAAAAAGGAAACCTGTTCTTTACTGGGAATGGTAACCCTCAGGTAGAACTTGAATTGGGTGTTGCCATCACAATTCTTGTTTCCTGTTGCTCACATACAGGAAAGATTGGAAGCATTAAGAAATCAGGAGTAAAAAGAAGTTTAACATGGTATTCCCTGGCCAAAAGAACACTGGCTCTCCAGTTAAAAAAAAGTATACATATATATATACTGGGTATATAAAAATCAAATAAAATCCTGGAGCTCCGGTGGTGGTTTTCCGATCTGGGCCGAAAGTTCAGGCGCGGGTGTGTGCGCGCGCGCGCGCGCGTGAGGCAGCGACCAAATGCGCGCGCGGGAAAAACGAAACCGTTGAGTTCAATGGCCCCAGAGGGAATTTTCCCTGTTGATGGTGCTTTCCATCACTCTCCCGGCTAGCAGAGCGGAGACTTTGCCCAGGCCAGAACATACCTTCCCTGTAGGAAACGTGTGCTACCTCTGGCTGCCATTTCATTCAGCAATTTTTTTAAATACATTCGAATAATGCTTTTTTCAAATTGGAATTTTTTTCTTGAGTGGAATTTGGATTCCTGGAGGGTAATGCGCTGTCTTTCAGGTTTGGATGGCCCAGTGAGCAATATGGATTCAGCTTTTCAACTTTTGAAGGACTTAACATTTGTAAAGGTGTAAAATGAACAGCTCAACTCTCTCTTCAATTACATTCAAGCTACCAGAGGAAAATTCTTTGGAAAAAGAATTTTGTTGGGGAGAAATCCTATAACATGAGGAGAGAAGCCTATGGGACCCCAAAAAAGTTTTTATATTCAGAAACTTTTTGTGAAGAGAGTCTACCTGCAGAATGTTTTGGTTCCCCTGCATGGAAAATAACCAGGAAGAAGACTTTGTAAAACTCTTTCAGCAGTTTCATATTCTAAACTTGGAGATCAGCTAATTGCTAAGGTATAACATGGTATTTCATTCCATTTCTCTTGGGGTTTGTATGTGCATGGTATTGAAATTTCAAAAGTCTCAAAAAGTTGATCAGTTCTCAACTTCAGGGAACATACATTTTCAAAATGCCTTCATTCAAAATATGTTTAATTCCCATTTTAGTGGGACAAAAATGGATTGCATTGTGCATTATTTAACTTCTCCTCTGCAGGGGTTCATGCATACAGTACTTGAAAAACATTTTGCGATTCAGTCTCCAAGAAGGTACAGTATAATTGCCCTATCTAGTTGCAAATTTTTCACTAACATGTAATTGCCATCCGCCATGAGGTGCCATAGGATGGATACAGACATTTGCATCTGTCAAGCCCTTGATTCTTAGATTTCTTGGTAAAATGGTCAAACTACTTTTTTTTCATTCCAGCTGTATCCCCTGGAAACGAAACTTGTCAATCAAAATTGCTCATAAAATGTCAGTGCATAAAAATAAAATGTGTACCCTTGCATTGAAACCACATTGGTTTTGAAATAAAATTTTAAAAACTTGGTCCAACGCAGGTTTTCTTCAGGTTTTCCATTTTCAGTAGCAATCTTCCACCCTTACTTTCTTTTTTAAATTTGTTCCTCGCAGAAATGCATGCTGGTAGACTCTCAATGCAAAAAAAAATGACAAGGCCAAAAATTGTTGTAGAGGGAATTTCATTGAAGAGAACCACTATAAGAAGGGTAGAGAAGCCAGCATGACAGAAAATCCCATCATAAAGAGAAATTGCTGTAGACAAAATGGTTGCGGAGAGTCCACCTGTACACCCGGAAATTTTTTTTTTTTCGCGCGATTTTCTTCAGTGAGCCTGGGCGACCGGAGTGGAGAGTGCGTGGTGGTGGACCGTCGCGGGGCCAACATAACGGTGCCGGTGTTCCTGCCTGATGCCTGCTTCACTCTCTAAGGTTACCGCAGGACAACGTTACACTTCCCAGCCTCAGAACGGAGGTCTGTTGCTCCGCTGGAGAGTACCGTTCATTCCGTTTCTTTTCATTCTCCTCCTCCTCCTCCTGTTGCTGGACATTCATCCCTGAAGGTTTGCNCTATAACATGAGGAGAGAAGCCTATGGGACCCCAAAAAAGTTTTTATATTCAGAAACTTTTTGTGAAGAGAGTCTACCTGCAGAATGTTTTGGTTCCCCTGCATGGAAAATAACCAGGAAGAAGACTTTGTAAAACTCTTTCAGCAGTTTCATATTCTAAACTTGGAGATCAGCTAATTGCTAAGGTATAACATGGTATTTCATTCCATTTCTCTTGGGGTTTGTATGTGCATGGTATTGAAATTTCAAAAGTCTCAAAAATTTGATCAGTTCTCAACTTCAGGGAACATACATTTTCAAAATGCCTTCATTCAAAAAATGTTTAATTCCCATTTTAGTGAGACAAAAATGCATTGCACTGTGCATTATTTCACTTCTCCTCTGCAGGGGTTCATGCATACAGTACATGAAAAACATTTTGCGATTCAGTCTCCAAGAAGGTACAGTATAATTGCCCTATCTAGTTGCAAATTTTTCACTAACATGGACTTGCCATCCGCCGTGAGATGCAATGTGATGGATACAGACATTTGCATCTGTCAAGCCCGTGATTCTTAGATTTCTTGGTAAAATGATCAAACTGCTTTTATTCATTCCAGATGTATCCCCTGAAAAGGAAGCTTTCAATCAAAGATACACATAAAATTTCAAAAATAAATTGTGTACCCTTGCAGTGAAACCACATTGGTTTTGAAATAAAATTTTAAAAACTTGGTCCAACGCAGGTTTTCTTCAGGTTTTCCATTTTCAGTAGCAATCTTCCACCCTTACTTTCTTTTTTAAATTTGTTCCTCACAGAAATGCATGCTGGTAGACTCTCAATACAAAAAATAATGAGACCAAAAATAGTTGTAGAAGGAATTTCATTGAAAAGAACCACTATGAGATGGGTAGAGAAGCCAGCATGACAGAAAATCCCATTATAAAGAGAAATTGCTGTAGACAAAATGGTTGCGAAGAGTCCACCTGTACACCCGGAATATTTTTTTTTTTTCGCGCGATTTTCTTCAGTGAGCCGGGGCGACCAGAGTGGAGAGTGGGTGGTGGTGGACCGTCGCGGGGCCAACATAACGGTGCCGGTGTTCCTGCCTGATGCCTGCTTCACTCTCTAAGGTTACCGCAGGACAACGTTACACTTCCCAGCCTCAGAACGGAGGTCTGTTGCTCCGCTGGAGAGTACCGTTCATTCCGTTTCTTTTCATTCTCCTCCTCCTCCTCCTGTTGCTGGACATTCATCCCTGAAGGTTTGCAGGCTACCTGGGGGTGGGCAAAACTAGCTCGCTATTTTCTGGATGGACTGCTGGAGGGCGCCATGTTAGACTGACTGTCATTGAAGGGCTGAGATGCCAACAGTTTTATTTATTTTTTTTATATCAGTCAAACTGAAATAATTTGGAACATAAAAAAATTGACCTTGGAAAGTTTCAGCTTTGGGATGTTTTGAGTTTGAGAAACAAGGATTTTTTGTTGTGAGGAACATATAAGAATTGGAGGAAATTGTAAATGGTGATATTCTGGGCTTTAAATTGCTTCTTAAATGAGTTTACATGAGCGATGAAAAATTTGCCAGCAAAGGTTCATTTTCCAAATTATTCTTTCACTTCTTTTCAAACCACATCAAGTTACTTTTCTATTGCTTTTCTCTTGCCTGTGTCAGGAAAATAATAGCCAAAAAGCCTAAGAAAATTCAAGTTAGGGAGGTTTTAGAGGAAAAGCCTTGGAGTTAAAGAGGGTTTTCAATGCATTGTTTCAAAGGGAACTTGGGGACCTGAAAAAAATTTGATTATAGGACATTTGACTTTTGGGACATTCAGTTTGCCTGTAGTATGGAATAATGTTTATTTTTTATTTTTAATGAGTTCCCATTTGCAGAAATGCAATCCTTTTCTTTTATATTTCTGTATTTGATAAGATCAATATCTTGATGCAACAGCAACTCTGTTCATGTAAAATTCAAGTTACAGAGACATCCTCATGGTCTGATTTGTAATTTTAAAAATAAATTTCATTGTTCATGATATCTCCACACCTTTTCAACTCTTTTCTAAAATATCATGATTGCTCTTGGAGGATGCCAAGATTTTAATTTTACCCTGGTCATGCCTAGTTTTATTTTGAAGAAATAGCTTCGTTTTAAAAAGCTCTGATCACCTCCCGCTTTAAAAAGCTTCTGCTGAGAAGCAAAAGTCAGGTCCTTTCCTCTTTTGAATGTGAGACCGTGACGGTTTCTGCCTACAAATTGAATGGAAGGTGCAGGGCAATGAACTTGCTTGTACTGGCAGGTCTGTCAGAGTGAATAACAGTCTAAATGGTTCAGCATTTCTTGCAGAATTACAGCTTTTCTCTCATGCTTTCGTTCATTGAAAAAAAAAAATCATATGCAACAAGCTCTTGGTTAGTTTTTGATCAGCATCATGGACAAGCTTGGACTTGAAGTAACCACAACTCTCTCAACCGCATCCGCATTTTGATCAAGAAGTTTCTCACAGAAATGCCTCAAAAGATGGATACCGTAGAATAAAATATGCAGATGCATTTTTCAAAGAACTGGATCGAATTACAGCACAATTATCACACTAAACTTAAAAATATGCGCCTCAATAAAACTTATCCCTTTTGTCCCCAGGAATATTCTTTTTGTTTCAGACTTCCAAATAACGGATGAACCAAACAATGCTTCTTTCAATTGGATCAAATTGAATTTATAGTTTGAAGTATTGCTGATTAAATGAAATAATGCCGCTTAACTTCCTGGTATTAGTCTGTAATGAGCATCTACCAGCATTATAATTTAATCACAGGGAAATAAAGAGGCTCAATTGAGCAAATAAACTGTGTAAAGGTGGACATTCTCTACAATGGAACTCAAGGGACCAGAATGAATACAGTGGACCCCGTTTAACAGACCTCCTGTGTAAGGGATTTTTGCAAAACAGACCAGATCTGCAAGCAGTTTTTCCTCCCACCCAACAGACAAAATCCACCAAACAGACTTCTTTTGGTTTAAAATTAGTGTTGAAAATTGAAATTTTCAATTTTTATGTAATTGAATTTTTGTAAAGGACTTTTTGTCTAACAGACTCGTCCCTTGCACAAATCAAGTCTGTTAGACGGGGGTTGACTGTACACTTTAGAGAACTTTGCTGTAGAGAAGCCCTATAGCATGTAGAGAGAACATCATGGGTCCAGGAAAAATTGCTTTCTACAGAGAAAAATCTTGTAAACAAGATTGTTGCAGATAGAGTTTACCTTTATACTGCACTGTGCGTAATTTCAGGATCCCTTCTAGTAAATGAAAATTTTCTTTGTTAAAATTGGGAGAGCAATCAAAGCTAGGGTTTTCAATTTGAGTTTAACTGCTCCTGAAAATCAGACTTTACGTAGAAAAAAGGGGCCTTTACTTTTGTATTGTTGTTCAATAAATTATTTCACAAGGAAGTTCAGGAGAAGGTTGAATGAAAAGGGAATGTCCCTGGAGGCAGCAGGAAGATTTCGGGGAGGCTAATTTATGCCTGCATCTCAGGCTGAGGCCATTCACCTCCTGGTTTTCACTGGCTGGCTTTTTGGCGACGTGGGCGAGAGTTGCCTTTTATTCCTTCCTTCCTGGTCATCGCCTCCTGCAAGGTGAATGATCTTCAGGCCAGGTGCTTTGCATCCAGTCCCCCGTGGAGCTCCAGGGATGGATGCTGGTCCATGCCCTTTTTCCTCCACCCCCCAGCCTCCTTTTTTGCCTTACCTTATTTATTGTTGAAAAAAAATATCTCCATCAGAAGCAAAATTCCAAGTTCCTTTCAACAATTGCACTCAAGTGGCTGAGATTGGCATTGTGGAAACCTCCTATGGATGGAATTGGAGATCTGATTGTAGATTGCCTTTGCCCATATAATCATTAGCAGATATTGCAATCAAAGCTTTTGATTAAATGTATGTAATTAACTTCTCAAAAACACATACCTTTCATAATCCTCATTGATGATGTACTGTAAACAAAATGTGAGCATATAGAAATTTACTGAAAAGGAAAATTGTTTTCAGATCCTTTTAAAACATTGATCAGGGTTCAGGCAACTGCTCCCCCTTTTTGTTTGCCTTATACCTTCATTGTAAAAATCTCCACCCCTATAAAATGGGAATTGCACTACAAGGAACCAAAAAAAATTTCTATGCAGAGAAAATTGTTGTAAACAAGATAATTGTACAATGAGTTCACTTACCAGCAAATCAATTTGATGTTAGAAAGAACAATGTTTTGTGGCTATTTAAGCATCTTGATGCCGATTGCCTAGCTTGTCAGAAAAAGTAAGAAGTGTACTGAATATCCTCTATGCAAATAAGGTAAATCTACCATCCAGCATGATACAGGTGGACTCTCTCTGCAAAAATCTTTTCCACAACAATGTTCTCTGTACAACAATTTTTCCGGTTTCATTAGGTAATTTTTTAATTTGTGCTAATTTGTTTTCAATGTCAGGAAATGGGTGGCTGTCTGCAAACATGTCAGATGTCCAGGTTTATTTTGTGGAGTGTGTTCTTTTTTATTTTTGTCATCAATTCATGCTTTGTTTCCTGCTTTGAAGTGATTGGATGTCTTTGAGGGGATTTGGGTTGGGTGGGGAGGGGGTT
>CAJPEX010006391.1:0-12787 GCA_905338405.1 Notodromas monacha | reverse complement strand
CTGAAGGATCGACGGTGGACTCCGTACCTTCTCAACTTCACAATGTTTTGACTGAAAAGGGATAAATGAGCAATATTTTATTTTTATGACCATGCTCGAGTGCAGTATTTTGGAATTTATTCTACGAAATGCTCGCAGAATCGTGGCCTCAGATGAGCCTTTCAAGATTTCAAGTCGAGAAAAGTTCAATTTGTCAAGTTAGGCAGCAATGAAAAGAAATTTCGAGATTCACCAATTGTTGGAATCGTTCCGATTTCAGTTAGGTTTTCTCATCTCCAAAGGGTTAAAAAAGCACTAAAACTACAAATTACCTGTTGTATAGAAAGAGGGTTAGCTTCGTTTTTATTCTCAAATCCTAATGTTTCAGCGTTTCCGAAAAAGTGAATCATTTTAGCATTCAGTTTTCAGAAATTTTTGCGTGGTAGTTGCATTTTTGTTGCACGGGCGTTCAGTTGCTTAAAATATTTTCATTTTTTATTGAATCTGCGGAACGATTTTATTGTTGCTTTTTCTGCATTAAATTGTAATTTACTGATACGAGTATAGATTGTTCTATAGGATTTAGGATTGTTCGGTTGGTTTTGATGCGCTTTTCTCACTACATTGTCAGGCATCCGCACTTTGATAATACTTGTCACATAGATGTCGCTGGAATATCGACTTGGTTTATATCAAATTACCTCCGTTTAGATGAGGTCATGTTTGTGTAAGTATGCAATTGGGCACTTAGTCTCAATTCGTCAGATCACGCGACACTTGTCCAAAATTTATAAAAGCAAGATTAATCTTAAGAGAACCGTCGTTAAATAGTCATGAAAATAATTTCGTAATAATCATTTCAATGTCTTTTTGGTTTCCCACCCGTTCTGCCATATGTATTGCATACGGGGGATTGGAAATGTGGGCTAGCATATTAGGGTAAATATGCAGCTTGACGCATCGTCGGCATAAAAGTGACGAATTTCCTTCAATGCCTTCCTGTGTAATGTCGAGTCTGAAGAACTCGAGAATGAGTACCGTATATTTGCTGCTGACTCGGTATTCTACCCGTCATCCATTCCCGAAGTACCAACCAAACGCAAATTCTCGGGGCGGGAATAGTACGGGACTATTGTCAAATGTTATTTATATTCCCCCCTCCCTTAAATTCCGTACCCATTTGCTCTGCAATTCCAAGAACAAATTTATATGCCCCCGTGTACAGTATACGCCTTCGGATGAAATAGATCGCATTTCCCGTTGAAACATTGGACCGGACTGGATCGTATGCGTACGTCTCACTCTGTTATGTCTGGTCTGCGGACACGAAGAATCACTCGTTTGCGGATATAGAGCGCATGTGTGTCATCCCTTGAAATATACACTGCGAAGGAGAAGTTGCCTGTCTGCTGCTGACAAAACTTTTCCCTTTACCCAAAGCTACGCTTCTCTCGTGGGTCACGCATACAAGAATAATACTATTCAACGAATAACAAATAGATAAGAAAAAAGAGCACACACAGAAGAGAAGGCGTTTGACGGATGAACAGCCTGTGAGGAAATATTTCTTTTGAAGCGCAGAGCGCACCCCGTTTTATTAGGCCAAGTAAAGGGCAGACAGGTGCGCTCACGCGCCTTTTTACACCACCGCCTACTTTCGTCTGCAGACTCTACACACTCTTCCTAGACATTGTCTGACCCAAGCCTTTTAATTTATTTGTTTTCATTTCTTCTTTTTAAGAAATAAGGAAAAATGTCGCAATTCAATTGATTTAAATATTGGCATTTGCTCTCACCGGGAATGCTTGGTTAAATATTAAATATTATTAATATTTGATGAAATATTTATTAATTCCTTATTAATAAATATTTAATCGTGAATGGTGAAAGAATAGTACGATGATGTTATCTATGGAACTCCCTCTGACTTACATAAAAATTGCGAATGATTAGATTTGAAACCAGAAAGAAAACATTTTTTCGCTTTCCCTCAGCCGATACATTGAGGCTCGATGCATTTCAATCTTGGGTGTGCAAAAAACATTCAAAGCTTTATTCACAGTAAGTTTTTATTCATGAGCTGGCGAATCATGGCAAAACAAATGATGTGTAAAATATTGTTCGTACTTGTTCGAATGTTAATCCGGTATTTCATTTGTGATTTCTGACTGTAAATTGTGAGGGAAACGAAAAACTCACACCCAGGAATATATTTTCTAGCCACTCAATTCTCATGTACCCTCTAGAAATTAGTTCAAATTTGACACGAAGTCAGTATCTACCAGTGCGACCGAAAAGGAGCCCGAGCGTCAAAAAGTACAGGGTCCTGTTTTCATGACAAAAAATATTACGCTTTTATTTTTTATTGTCGGCATTCAAGTGATGACACATTTTTATCTGAGTACTGCACTTCACAAAGGAATTTTATTAATAGTTTGGAGCCCGGACTTCCGCATTCCTCTTGACATTTCATGGTTGAAGATTGACAAATATCAAGGTTTTATGATGCGAAATACCGCGATGAAGTTTTCAAGCGGGTGGGCTTTTTATTTTGAACTGGTGATGCTTTGAAATTGGATTGCACTTTTAAAATTATAAACCTGATAACGGCATTAAGATAGAGTTTTTTTTCTCGTAGGTCATACAATTAAATTGGCGAAATTCCATCGAATTTTGCTGTCCTGGAAAATGTGAAAGATTCAGCACACAAGCTTCCGAGTTGGGCGATCTCTTTTTTAATGTCTATAATTTTCCATTTCGAGAAAAAGATGGTAACACTAGAGATCATTGAGAAATCCTTGTAGCTATCTCCAGCTTTTTTGAATATACGTTATCTGGGAATCGATTTTAATTTTTTTCGCGAACGGATTGTTCCTTGGGATGCCAGGACTAATTTTTGGACAAAAAGAGTAATCAGCACCAGAAACCAAGAAACGCTTTATTGCCAGTATACCCGTAATTGAACAGCTGCCATTGTGGAAGATGACGGCTTCTCTTCATATTCTCCATGACTTCGTGCTCCTGAAAAGGAACTGTACGCCCTGGTTTTTTATTTGTGTTGGTGTTAAAGATGGGAAGTTTCCTATTCTACTTTTGGCTTCTGCTCTGTTTTGTAAGTTTCTTTTTTTATTTTCTTGGTCTTTGATGTACACGAAAAAAGAAACCCCGGTCACTGGGCTGCTGCTATAGATTCGAACAAATGTCTGGCATCCGTATGCAACTTGGCGGTCTTTTCTTCTCATCGAGTCCGTGGGTATCCTTTTGTCCAGTAGCGACGAGATGAAGGATTGTCTTTTGGGGCAACAAACTGTACAGAATAATGATGTAGATTCATTTTTTTTTAGTTAAATTGAGATTCAATGTGTGACCGTTTTAGAAATCAATTTCTTTATCCCGTCTCTTGAGAACTAGACCAGGGAGCCACATTCAATCATTTATTGAGATCGTGGGAGGGTCTTCTAGTGGGACTTCTCGAAAATCTTGAGCTTTCGAATGACATCCAAGAAATGAAGAATCTGCCCGAAATTTTTTGAACTCCGCATGCAGCGATGACGATATTTTTAGAATCATCAATTTTATTTCGGATCGCTGCTGATTTGGATGGATTCACCAAGGGTTGGATCATTCGAAAAAAAAAGTGTATTTCTTTCTCTCCCGATTCCCGCCTATTCGTCCCGAAGGAGCCCAGGGCATATCGATTTCAGTCACGATGCTAGCAAGAAGACGAAAAAAAAGAAACTATTTTGGATTGAAGGGCCCAGCCATCTTTAACGTACGTGCAGGGCCATTTTGCTACTGTGCCTAGTCTAGCAGTGGTCCCTTAAGACGTTTCGGCTCCCCTTTCTCGGACCTATTATAGAGGGTCTAGGGCAGCGGACCCAAAAGTGCTGCTGCTGCATGCGTCGCAAGATCGCACGCCTCTTCTTGCTGTGACTAACCCAACTGAGTGCCATCCAACTAAAACTTCGGATAAAACTGAGCGCCCGCAAACTGATCATATTTTAAAAATGCTTGACATTTGAACAAAGATACAGACATTAGTCCTAAGGGAGGTTCGAAACATTTAACATGGTAAGAGTAGTAGGCCTACAGTACGTATACATACGAAAACTATGTATGTGTCAGCTTGATTCAGGGGCCAGCAAAAAAAAAATCGAGTTATGGAGGTTTCGAGTGAGGGGAAACAAGCGTTTTTTTAAGAGGAAAGGTAGAAGAATTACCCAAAATTGTAATTTGTGATATTTTATGCCTTAAATTGATTTTTAAATGAGTTGGCAGGATGCTGAACTTGGAGACAAAGGGGTCAGTTGCCCGATTTATCTTTCACTTCCTTTAAAAACGCGTCAAATGACATTTTATTGCTGTTTTCCTGTGTCAATAAAATGAAAGACAAAAGGTCTCCAGAAAATTCACGTTATGGAGTTTTGAAGGAGTAAGCTTTCGAGTTTGAGATGTTTTCAATATAATGCCTTGTTTCTAAGGTAATTCAGGCAGGGACTTATTGAAAAAATTCGGCTTGGGGAGGTTCGAGTTATCGAGTTTCAAACGTGTAAAAGAGTCCTTCACACTTTTGTCTTCTGCAAAAATCTCAGATGTTCATATGCTGCTTTTTGGAGATTTACTACAAGAAATCTTGCCGCAATGGATGTGGATCAATTGATCTTATTTCATCGCATCAATTTATATCGGTAATGCTTGCATGTAGCAGCAAAAGCAATTGATTGTTAAGCCTAATTTTGTTTTTAGTCCATAAAAAGATGTTCTCAGCGGATGCTCATCACATTCATGCAATGATACAAATAATTGCAAGCTTTCAATTATTACGAGGAAACTTTTAAATTTCTGTACTATTTTTTTCATTCGACTGGTTCTACTAAATTTTCTTTGAATTTCCAAAGCTCTCGAAGTTGGTGGGACAGAATTTTCTCTGGTGCTCAGTTGGGCTCGGCGCTCAAATGTCCCTGTGACTTTTCTCCGGGGCAGCCCGACTTGCATCGCCTTTGTCGCGAATTCTTCACGTCACGTCGCATCCTTCGTTATATTTTCCGAGGATAAACGAATTGAGGAGACGTTTGGCATACCCCAAAAAAAAGCCGCAATTTTTTGGTGTTCACTTGTGAAGCTAGGAGAAAACGGGAAATCGTCTTCGTGGGATGACGATTTTTGCCGGAATATGATCGAGACGATTATTTACGCAACATTTGATCAAAACAGGAGCAGAAATGAAGATAAATACCGTGTAAGCCGTTATTAAAAAAAAAAACTTTTGTCATTTTCTGGAAAGGATTCACTCTGTTTGCATGGGATGGGAGGGTTTTGGACCTTGTTCAATTCTTTTTATTTGAGAAAATGCATTAATCATGAAATGATGTTCGCTAAGAATTTTTAATTTTGCCAAGTTTTGAATTCTTTCTCTCGTCCTAGTCCTTACCCCCAAAATAAATCCTTTGGGGCTAGCAAATTTCACCTTATCGACAATTTTAAATGCTGTAGTTATTTTCAATAGTTTTTCTACGGCTTATTTCGGGGGATTATTTTTTAATAGTGTGGAAAAATTCTTCAGAGTTTATTCGAAGCATAAGTCTCAATTTCGGGGAAAATCTCGATATACTGTACTGTATCATGCGCTTTAGAACGGATTTATTGGAAGCTTCTACTGTACAGAAATGCTTTGCAGAAGCAATCTCTGGAATTATCTCCTACGGTTTTAGAAAGGCACACGGGAAATTCAGTCTTTCGGAAGATTTATGTTGAGGAGGAGGAATCAACTCAAAAATTGCATCTGACGAGTGTATGGTTTTGCGGTCATAAATCAAAACCAGGCTTTTGTTTTCCTATTTGAACAAAACGGAAGCGAATTCGTGCGTTTGAAGCACATGCGTTTCTTCACTTTTAGCTTGACTCACACAAGCCGGAAGCTTGTCGCACATCTTTTTAGCACCAGACGCTCGTTGAAAATATTCATACATTTTCAGAGTAACTTCAAAGTGCGGTGGACCTGAGTTTCTGGGTCAGAAAGATATTATCGTATTCCAGGTACTAATGCAGTACCTGCGTCGGCAAGCCCAAGGTTCTTTGGCCAACTGTAAGTACTTTTTTCGAGCAGCTGAGTACTTGGCCAACCCCCATTTTTTTCTTTTCGTATTTGCTAAACCTCGGTTCTAAATTTATGCTGATGTGCTTTGAATCACTTCTTGTTTGCGTTGCCTTCAATATTTTTCTGTTTGTTTCGTTTTTAGCCTCTAAATGAAAAACGCAGGTGTTGATTACCACGTTGAATTTCTCAAGACTGGCTATCTTCCAAAAGTTGTATGGCCTTTTTTCATCTCAATTGTTTCAAAATAAATGCTCCTAATGATCTGCATTCATCTTCTGCATTGCTTCATATTTTGCATTGGCTCTTGAGAGACATTCACGATTTTTTTGTGCTTTTACTCAAGACCTCTCTAATTTTCAAAGAAGAAGGAATCTCAAGTGCGAAAAACATAATATGTGCACGCGTGAAACATACGAGTACATAGGAAGGTACGAATTCCAATTCAATTACCATTTGGTCATGGCATACCATTTGTTCGACGGGTTTCGCAATTTACATCAATTTCGGTTATTTCCTTCACGAAGACCATTTGCGACTATTGCGAGGAAACTCTTTCAATGAAAATTATATAATCTAGCCAAATTGCGCCATAGTCCTTTTCTGAAGTTCTGAATGGCTGTTTCATACTCTAACCGCTTCCTTTTTCATTGCTTTGAACCTATTTTTTCAGAACTACTGTTGATGAGTGTTCTCACATCACGCTCATGTGGAACGTGATCCCCTGTCCGTCCACGTCAAAATGCGTAGAAAAAATTTGTTTTTTCTAAAAGGTTTGAAATTTACGTTCTAATGCTGGAATAATCGAGACAATTCAGGGATAGGCAAACGCTTGTGAAAGAAAAAAAAACCTTGAGCCCCGGGGGAGTAATTTTCGTATTGCTAATGCGCCACCGAAGGCAAATTCAGTAGATTTGTGGGGTCTCGACTTATTTTTTGCTTGCGAAACGTTCAATTACATTCGTAGGTCACTTGTTTATATTGCCAAATATTCACAGAGAAAAATGTGAAAAAAAAATCAATGCCACTTCATAAATCTTCTTCTGCTGATAACCGTTTTTTACCTCGCCAACCTTCGCGCTATTTTCCACGATACCCTTGCATTTATAATTTTTTTTAAAGGTTCGAAAAAGATTGTGCATAAAATTTTTGATTGGCGTAAAGACGGGCGAAGGCTTACGCAAGTTTTTATGAAGCAGCTCCAACGTTACAATTCTGAGAACTATTTTCTTTCGGCATTTTCGCATTCCTTTTCATCATCAGCTCAGAATACAAAAATCATGATAGTAAATCGAGTACAAGGTTATTGGAAGGAAATCGAAAATTGTTCTTTGCCTGGATGTCGTCAAGAAACTCGGTTCACCGGTTGGAAATTTTCGGTGGGTGTATTCGGCTTACTCGTCGGACTTGACACATTTTTAGTACGTCTGCACATTTTGAACTGACATGTAAAGTCGAATTGATGTTCATGTAAATGCATTCATGTTGTTGGTCACGTTTATGACATCATCTGCATTGTGATGACAACCGCGTCAACTTCAAGAAATACTGCACTATCCATGTGAAAATGTTGGTAGATGTTGTTTTTTGCACTTTTAATCGATTATTTTTCTGCCAAGGATTTCAGAAATGCAGGTACTGTACTGTCTTTTGGTAGCCTTCAAAGGTGGAAATCGGTTGATAATTTTCAATGAACCCTCAATCTTCTGTAACAACTTCAAACAATTTTCTCGATTTTAAAATGCTACGGGAAAACGTTTGGAGGTCGAATGACTCACAAAATTTATGTGGTTCGTGTGAGAAGGCAGTTTAAATTTTGCTGATGCATAATTGATTTTTGAATATTACCAATGCTGGTGTAGTCGTAAAAGAATGATCAAATGGATTTCAAATCAAGGTTCGCTTCGGTGCACGTCCTTGGGAAATTCGTTCAATTTTTTGCTGGTCGTCGCAGTATTTTTCCTTATTTTTTCTTGAAATTACCTCGCAGAATATTTTTCGTGTCAATTCTTAGAATTATAAATCTGGGGGATTTTTTCCCGTTACCTTGAAGCACAAATTTATTATCGGAACATGGATGAAATATCTTCAAATTGACGTTGCAGTTGAAATTTTGAAAGACATCTGTATATTTTTAATTGAGTTTCACGTCAGTGTAGTTAGTATTTTATTTGTAAATACGAACCGTGCGGGTGTTCTCCAAGTTGTCATTTGTGCTCGTTGATTCCTGAATATATTCTCGGAGTCGGGGTTCTCAGGCACGTCTTTTCTTTGCTCTCTCTCTCTCTCACTTTGCAACACAAATCATTACGGAAAGACGTTTATCAAATATTGATGCCCTCGTCGTCAGTGCGAAACGCGACAGCTGTGGTTTCCACGCTTCGCATCATTGCCCATCTCCACGCCCATCCTCGACGTCGACATCGTTTGCCGAGAAGATTGACGCGCCCGAGTTTTCCGTCGCCCATCTGTATAACGCGTACAGTGGTCGTGGCATTTCGAAACTTACCAACCAGCTTGGGGGAAGAATTAAAAAAAGAATCGACTTTGGGTCATGAGCTAATTTCAAGTTTCTGATGGTGTTGAGTTTTTCTTGTTATTTTATTTTTATTTTTATTTTACGACATTGATTGATTTAGGGGAAAAAAACATTTGACGACTGCTTTAATTGGATTTCTAGACGCAGGAGTGGACACAACTTGTCAGTTCGCCACTTGATGAATCATCATTATTTTTCAAATTATCGATGAAACAATCACCTCATGAACGATTTGGGACGCGGAATTAAGTGCGAAATATCATAATTGCGTTTCATTTGTGATCGCCATTTCACTGATGCCAGTCCTGTGTATTAACCCTGTCTTCGATCGTTTATTCATCATCAGAGAAACAATTTGAATTTTTTTTTATTCTGGCACCGCTGCGTTTAGTATCCATCTTTATTCTGAAAGCCAGCAAGGTAAATTAATTTCTCCGTAAATAAATTCAGTTGTTTGCCATTCAAATAAAGAAATGAATATTGTAATAATACTGTGTATAGAATTGTTCAATTGAAATTTTTCTCGATGGAGGTTATGCAAATCGTTTACCTTCTGACGGGAGATGTATGAGAAGTCTCGGTGAAAACGACAAATTTCTCTATAGTTTCCGAAGTTACGGTATTATTCATGCAGCTCCTCAGATCTTACTCTAGACTCTCTAGAGAATGCTGTACATGCATCTAAGAGGGCGTCCATGACTCATAAATCATAGCCTCAAGGACTTTTCCTGTGGTGAATTGAGGTCAAGCTCATTTCCACCTTTCTTCGTGATAAAATAGGCCATTTTATCTAAAGACGTCAAGTCCATATTTTTTTTTCCTATTAAAGTCGGCCTCAATATCCTGTATGGAAATAGGTTTCCTACCGTGTTGAATTACTGTACCTTCTTGTTTCACTTTTTTATTTTTTTTAAATTGGTGTAGGCGAGTACATATATGTCGCGAAGACGAACCGTTAGGTGGACGTTACTGTATGCAATATTTATGTTCTCCCCTGAAACTGAGCATACCTTTCAAAAGGGTCTGGTCGGGGGTGACGAGACCCAGTTAATGCCCCCTATCGGACCAGGGGTTGGTGTCATCTTTTGTCCTCCGAAGGCGATCATCGATCAGTTGTTCTTTCTTCCCTTCTCCTCCCTTCTTTCTCGTACAAAATGGGGGAAAGACTGAGTTATGAAGGACCTGTCGTCGGCATCAGTTTGCGGGCTTAGTCCGATAGAAGCTGTTCAATGCCGACCACCATTAACCCGGTCATTACTGGACTCGCTGGGTCATCGCGGATAATTCGTTTTCGGAATTTCCGTGCTTTGGGGGGAGGAAGAAAACGCGCGTTTCTTCGTCCTTTTGAACGCGCATTATCCAATGTTTACATGGACTTTCATATCGTGGAAATGACGGATCCACTGTAGGGGATCGTGTTTTCGAGTCCTTGAAAGGTTTTTTTAAACGGTGGTAATTTATTTTCAAGTGTTGACAACACGCGTCTTTTTTTCCAACGCTTTTTGAATCATCAGAAAATGGTTGAGAGAGGAAATGTCAGGAGTAGAAAGCTGAACTGAAAGGAAAAGGTCATGTCAGAAATGCAATATCCAGCATGGTATTTTATTTTTTTCAATGCAGAAAAATGTTTCGTGCACATTTTTGTTCTTCTCGTCATAAATCATTGAATTTCTCAAACTGCTAACCGGGAGAAAGTTTTTTTTAGTGAGATTTCTATGTACATGATGAAAAACATGCATCATTACCTGGGCTTATTGCTTCATGAAAACTGTATGAATAGGACAATTAATTTCTGTGGGAGGCGAAGTCGGAGAAAATATTTTCCTTATTTTCAAAATTTAAATTCAGGAAAAAATAATACTGTGCTATTATTGGCGTTGACCATTCACTTGGTTGCACAAATATGGAAGGTATTTAGAGTATGAATCATTTGTTGAATTTTCAACTTTTTTTCATTCTTAAAAATTTCATTTGAAAAATGCTCCGAGGTGAACGGAATCTCGTTTTTTTTTCTGGAATGATCAGCCTAGAATTTCAATCCTGGGTTTTGTTTGTCCCAAGAAAATTCAAGCATACGTTGCCGTAAAAAAAATAACGCGGATACTTTCAATAGACGTCAAGATTATAGAAAGAAACCTGCCAAGTAATGAATTCTCGTGAGAAGGATTTCGTTTCAACATTCTCTGCCACCGAAAAGATGAAAACTTTGCTACGTTAGTTTCTTGAGCTATGAACCAAAGATCCCAAGCTCGGGAAGAGTCTGGGAATTTTCAGCAACTGTTCAAACTCGCTTTTGAAATCAAGAATTCCCCGCTACACTTTTCTGTACCTGAGAATGCTCGCATTTTATCTGATACAGGCCGAGGAATGCGTGCGATTCAAGCCGAAATTTCCAGAGCACTTCTTTCGACTCGGGAACGTGGTTTAAGATCCCATAGTTATACGTGTGTGTATGGACGTTCCATTCCGTTCAGTTCGAACGAGAGGCATTCTTAATAACATTCACCGACCGAGGAGTAGTCGAGTGAGATATGGAAGTGTGCCAATGAATTTTCGCGATAAGTAGCGCTGGTAAATGAGAACGCAAATGTTCTTCACCCCTGACTGAAGAGAGAGCGGGAGATACTTGTGAAACACTGTGTGCTTGTTATGCTTCTTTATCCAAGCTGAAGGTATACGCATGGAAACCATTCGACTTCGAATACTTTCATGAACAATCCAAATCGCCATTATTTTCCTGTCTGAAAGTGACTATTATGCCCGAATTGATAAATTTTAATCGTCATTTCTCCTGCCATTTCTCAACCCAAGCCTCAAGTCTAATCGTGATTTGAGCGCTAATATTTTAAATAACGTGAAATACGATATTCTTGGGTCTCCTGAATGCAAATAAAATTTAAGAAAAAAGGCTTGAGGCTGGGACATCAGCAATTGTAAAGATCAAAACTTTTTGGTAGAGGAACACGCAGTTCTTGCGAATAATACCGATTCATAGATTTTTCCTCGAGTCGGTGGATGCTGAAGTAACAGCACTTTTGCTTTTTCCTCGAGGTACTGCGTGCAAATTTTCTGTTCCTGCCTAACGAACTTCGGAAATGTGCCACGTTTCATTTACTGCGGAATGAGTACTTCAAAGGCTCTTCAATCCTTGACAAATAGGCGAAAATTCGTGTCACGGCAAAAGGCTGAAAACTCTCTTGGTCGCCTAGTTTTCTACATCCCTGAAGATTTTTAAAATGTCGAAAGATGGGGCGAACATTTAATTTTGACATATGCCTGCTGGAAAAAGGCTCGTTGAATATTCATTGAAAGAGCTGATCTAAAAAGAACGACTATTGCAATTGCAAACGAAAACAATAGTAAAAAAAAAGGAAGTTCAAAATTTATTCTTGGTAGAATGAAGTCTCAGAAGTATTTTGTGTGATCTCTATTGGTTTTATTTTATTTTATTTGTTGGTTGAACTTCAAGGAAGCAGCGAACAAAAACTAGAGTTTGAGGGTTTTAGAGTTTGGAAAATCAGCCTTTTTGTGGAACAAACATTATCATAATTACAGGAAGGTGAAATTGGTGGCCTTTCCCACGTCCAACTGTGGGATAAATGAAATTAAAGGATATTGAACCTTTAAACTAGAGCAATTGCCCAATTTTTCACTCATTTCCTTATTAAAATAATATGGTTCGATTTTTATCGCTCTTCCATTCCATTTGCCGTCGAAATATTGCCAAAAAAAAAAGGCGTGAACAGTTCTAGTTATAGCGGTTTGAGGGAAAATTCTTCTAGTTAAGTAGGTCTAAGTGTTTGGGAGGGAGGTAGACCCACAAAAAAAAATCGATGTGAAGAGAAATATTTTTTGCCTATATAGGGATGTTCGAGTTTTCGAGGTTCAGATGTATTCCTATAGTCAGTAAAAATTGTGCAAACGTATTTTAGAAAATCGTCCGCAACAGATGCTGCATTTTACTTATGGGTACTTTCGTGTTATCTCTGTACCTCATTCCTAGACCGCACTACCATCCAGACAAATTTTTAGGACGAGTTCATAATCACGACGACCTACCAGAAACTGTGAATTTTATTTTTCTGCATTCTGCTGTAACTGATTTTGGGAGACGGTTAGGTAAAGTTAGGTTAGGTCAGGTTATGTTAGTTACAAATATCCTTTAATTAACATAA
>CAJPEX010006390.1:0-12790 GCA_905338405.1 Notodromas monacha | reverse complement strand
GGGACACCAGCAATCCTTTCCATGTTTTTTCTCAAGGCTTGGTGATTTGCAATCATGTTTTGCGAACATCTGAACAGTCGCCAGATCTTGCTGGGTATCTATGGAAAGACTATCACAAGTTTTCCAAGGCGACAGCAATGGTGCGTTCATATGCATGATGAAGAAGCATACTTCGAAATCCTCTTTGACATAAATTCTACGAAGCCTATATATGTACAGGTGTGCGCTGAAACACGAGAGGAATTCACTTACGAACAAATCAGGCACTTGTCACTTGCTTTCGGGGTGGGTCTCAAAAACTTGTCGATCTTGAATAAAAGAGGCGACATCTTGGCGATAATTTGCCCCAACATGCCATCGTTTGCCATCTGTTTTTATGGAGCGGTGTTCATTCATGGAGTTCCTGCGTTGATCAATCCAAAAGGTGATTTGAATTTTAAATTTTCTCTTGCTCTTCGAACGTCAACTAATTCAACCATATACGTAATGTTTAAAGTCCGACGTAACATCGAGTCGACTCCCGTACGTTTGGTTTTCGTCACCACCACAACCGTTTCCTACGGTTCGTACACGTTATATACTGTCAAGTAGAGGAAGAGCTAATGTCAATTAGAACATAGTAATAAAGTCACCCTCACGTACTTCTTCTCTTCCATGTAGTAAAAAGTTTATTTTCCACACATTACATATATAAGGTTACGCGTTTATACGACATCTTTGTAATGGTCGTAATAAACTTCGAAGTTGACCTCATGTGCATTCATTGTAAAGTTTGTTGTTCAAAACTGGGGTGTATCATAGAATGATGGTTACAAAATGTTCCACATAATTTGTGATGGATTGGGCCAGTGAGCATATTGTACTTGAATCACAAAATGAGGAACACATTTTGAACAATTTGATGAATAATTGAATGCTCGAATAACTTATATTAATGATGAATTTAATTTTCTTTGATTTTTGTGTTCTTTAGTACTGATTATACATCTGCAGTAATTTTATGAAAACAAATCATACATCACTGTTTTCCAGATTTATGTTTTAAGATGTCCAAATATGATAGCTAAATATGCAAAATAAATCATATTGGTTAGTAAAATTTTATTTTTGGTTCATTTATACCTAAATAAGTTAGGTATATAGCAATATTCAAAGGGCTTCAGAGAATTCAGGGGGAAGAATAACTTGCCATTATACTGTCATCAACTTATTATTCCAATCCTTTCTTCATTATAGCTGATGAAAGATTTGCAACCAAATGGACCAAGAAGTCCAAAACTTTTGTCTCTTCGCGAAGTCATATGCAACTCATCCAAAGATGGTCTTGGAATTCTTTCTGGGGCGCCATTCAGGCCAGATGACATTGCAATTGTGCAGTGCCTGAGAAAGGCAAATGGCAAAGAAATGGCAGTTGCTTTATCGCATGGTAATATCGTTGGAACTCTGAATCAGCTTCATGTGCCGTATTTGAGCAAAGCTGAGAAGGCCCATATCATCAGAGAAGGACACAANGTTCTCTTAGTGGAGCCTGCATACAGTATAATCAAGTTCTTGATCTGGACTTCTGGAGAGAAAAATTACCTTACATCCATGAAATCAAATCTTATACTGTAGTACCATAACATAAAATGAGTAAGAGATGAAAACAGCCAGGTCATATATGATCATTTAAAGTTATTTGAGAGTGATAATAGGAGAATCAATGTTATTCAAGACTCATAACATGTTCTGGTATATTTAATCTGTTTTTTTATTTATGGCAGTTATTCAAAAAGTGCCTAACTAAAAAGTATTGTACTGCACACTTTTAAAATACAGTATCTGTAAGATACCTGTATTTTGGATTTCTATGTGCAGTTCTATCTATTGTTCTCTCTGTGTTATAACCCTTGACTATGGGTCATCACACTTGATTCAATAATACAGTATTTTCCATAAAACATTGTTTTGCTATTAACTGAAATGCTGTCAAAATGGACATGAATTCTGAAAATTCAGAAAAAGTCTCTTGTTGTATATACTGCATACTTATTGTTTCAGCTCAAAGTTTTCATGATTGATTTTTTTTTTCATTGAGAAACTAATAAGATGCATGAAAATAAAATGATCATAGTTGCACATAAGATTCATTGTTGATGAAGGATTGAAGTATATTATCAAGTGTAAACTTTTGCATGAGGATGTGTAGATTCCTTAAGAATTTTTAGTACTGTGAGGCCTCCAAGTAAATTTTGGGAAATAGGAGAAGTTATAAAGATAGAGAAGTGCGATTTTCAATGCCTACAAAATAAATGAAAAATGTTGCACTTCATTTTCAGCCAACAATCTTCCCTTTGACAGTGGAGATGTTGCACTTCATGGACAGCCATCCACGTGTGTCAGTAGAGACTCATTTGGACCATGTCAAATGCTTTCAATTCAGGATTAGGAAGAATGAGGCACATCTTATCCAAGATCTGCGGATCACAAAAATGAAAAAGAAGGTTCACTTGCAAGGATGTCTGTAAATTTAAAACATTTACTCTAAGAATACTTCTATGATGATTTTAAAAATTGCAGGTTATGGTGTGACAGAAGCATCAGGTTTCACCCACATGGTTCCTGTACATGAGCACAAAAAACTTGGGTCTGTTGGAGGCCCTTTGGCAGGGACAACAGCAGCTACAGTGGATATGAATTCTAGAAGATGGACTGAGCCCTTCAAAGATGGCGAAATCTTAGTCCGGGGTCCACAAGTAATGCATACTTATTTGCATGATCAAGATGCGACCAAAAGCGTGTTCATCAATTGGCAAAGTTCAAAAGAAACATTTTCCCTGGCAGGAAAACCATGGCTCAAAACTGGAGATATTGGCTATTATGACAAGCATGGATATTTCTATATTGTTGGACATTGCGAAAACATTTAAATAATGAAAAATACATCAGCTTGTGAGAATAAACATGAAATTTGTCTTGCAGCAGTAGTACATGATGTCCCCTCACAATTTAACATCCTGCAATTTGACTGTCCCGCAATTCAACAGTCAAATTTGCTGGGAAGTCAACTTGCAATTCAACCTCTGCCCCACAATTTGACTGGCAGAAAGACAGAAAATGTCAAATTTGATGTAGATAACATTGCATTTGACATTATCTTACAATTTGACCACTTCACAATTCAATCTGACAGGGAACAGTTTAGGGTCAACTTGCGGGGCAACACATGTACATCAGTATAGGTATAAATTATTACTGAAAGAGTTGAATGATTCTTTAGCTTGATTATCATAGCTGAGCATGAGCATTAGGGTTTTGAAAATTTGGAAAAAATTGTGATGTCCTGCTTTAATTGGCTACATTTCAGCCCAATATGAAAAGTCCAAATTTTTTCACACTGTCAGCACAGATAGAAAAGGGTCTCAATATAAATAGGAAGGTGTTGTCCTTTCTCTTACAGGACTGAGTTGAGAAATGAAGGAACACCTTCCTTATTTCTGGTTCAATATTCTTTATACAATATTCTCATCCAGTCACAATCACACAAATACAAAATACAAGAACACAAACATACAAGTCCAGCTTACTATATATCAAAATAGGTTTGAGCTTTGCCAATGCTAAGTCTATGAAGTTTACTCTATGCAGCTTGGATGAGATCTCTTTGATTTCACTCCAAGCACAGGTATTTAAACCTGGTCACCAAGAAGGGGAGAAATGGGGTAACAATCATTAACCCCAAATGATGGAAAACCTCAGCTCCATGAAATTGTCCAATGGAGTAGAACACATTAGGAAACAGTGAAACACATTAAGAACACATTAGCTACTGTCACACCTCAGCAATAATGATTAAGGAAAGCAAGGTGTCCAAGAATAATTTTCACTTCCTCTAATTGATGAATTAAGCCTACCAGTATACCAGGGATGCTAATGGTTCTTTGTTTGACATGAAATTTACTAGAATCTGGATGAAAGTCTTAATGACTTGTCACCCAGGAAATTGCAGAGGCATTTCACACTCTAGCAATTTCCTCTTTTCTTGGATTCTCAGAAAAGGGTTTTCCGGGAAGTTCTAAAAGGGTCTTCCACTAAGTTTTGTATTTCTAAGATAACAAAGGTTATGCTACTCCAATGCAAAAATGTATTTGAATCAACCATCAATTTATTATTTTTAACAGCAGAAGCAAATACAGTACAAAATCCAACAGCCAGGCTAATCTACACAAGCATCTTCTTCCTGTTTCTTGGCCTCCTCTTCATCCACTTCTTCAGCACATTTCTTGGGCTCAACATAGAAGAAGGTCTTGCACTTGTATTCATAGGTAAAATCCAGATGGTCCCTGAAGCAAGGCACATTCCAGTCAAATACCACAGGTTTCTTCACCTCCACATTCACCCTGGTCCACACTTCTTTCCAAAGATCATCCCTGCAAGGAATTGCATAAGCATTCAGCTTGAACCTCAGCTTGGGCAACTCTCCTTTCAGTCTCCTTCCCTTGGCTTTCAAAGCAGACTTTTCAAGCTTTGAGTCAGTCCTTACCCTGATTGGGTGAAGATAGTTTTTTGAAATTTTCAAAGCTCTGATGCGTTTGCTTCTTGCGGCAGCAGAAGAAATTACCTAGAGAAAAATCTCATCAAAATGGAGACCAAAATGCGTATTTTTTGTAAGGGTCCCCAAGTTTTCCCAAACTTACACTGACGTACGTAAGTGCTGCTAATTATTTTTCAGCCTTTTTAAAGTGATTTAAAGTGGGCTTTCAAAAAAAGAAATACAGTACTGTATTGAAAAGAATAATACAATACTGTATAATAATTTTTTGCACATTTTTGACATAAAATCATCTTGACAAGGGAGTGTCACACATGAAAGGTTCTTTCAAAAACATGAATACAAACAATGGATACATTTCAAGACTTATATTATTGACTTGAAATTTTGAGATTTTTAAAGGCAAGCAATCTTCAAGAGAAAAAGACACTAAAATGTATTTGACAAAACTTGAATTTCAGTGAGCTTGAAGAGATTGACATCGACAGAGGTGTTTTAATTTTATACCTGAAATTCACTGTTAATAACTTACGGAAATGAACAGTTTTCAAAGATGCGCCTGGAATTAATTCATTAAAATTAAATGATAAATCTAGCAAAATCATGCTTTTTGCATGAAATAAAAACTCACTCTTGAGCAGATTAGTTTCATTATGCAGGGACCATATTTTACACCTAAACATGCGTTTTTATCATTATCAAATGCTTTGTTTTTTAAATTTGGCAACAAAATTGTAAACTTATGCATATTTCATTGCATTGGGTAGGTGTCGCTAATTCCCTATCAGTCTTCTGATGTGAATTTTTTTTTCAGTGAGAAAGGTTAGTTTACAAGTTCAGCTTTGATTATACTGTACATGTTTTCATCTCCCAAGGTTATGAATTGAAAAATTGTGTCAATTTTTTGATACTCTCTTGAAGGTTGCCAAATGTCACTCATGGAAACAATGATGGAGAATAGAAACAGCCTCAAAATTAAGGATTTTGAACAAAATATACAAGGGACCCTGAAACGTATATGTTCTTATTTATTTATATACATAAGTAGAAAGTAAATGTCAGAAGTTGTTGCCTTGATGACATCACTGGCATTTCTTCTGCTCAAATGGGCAGACAATGCAGTTGTTCTGGGACCCAGACCAGCCAGAACTTCAGACACCTTCCCCTTGCGAATCTGACAAGGATCCTCTGGCTCAGCATCGCTTTCCAGACTCGTTTCATCATCGGGCAAAATATGCGGATCTAGAAAGTTCTTCACAGCTTCTGGCAACGGCGGTCCTGCGTCTATGACCTGCTCCAACTGCTGCCTACGTTTCTTGGGGAACAGGCTGGTGTAGGCATATACGACTGCAAAATCTACAGCATCCAGGGCATCTTGAACCGCCATTACCTTGATCCAATGAAGGTTCTTTATTCCAATCAAGAAATATATATAGGAGGAAATTCTCTTGTGACACTGATTAAAATCCAAGTATTGTTAATGAGATTAATGCTGCTGTAAAGTGGTGCCCTAGGAAGGCCCTTATTTGAAAGCTGATCTGTGCTGCCATCTAGGATCTTATTGCATTTGGCTCTTTTTAACCCTTAGACAGCGGAGGGTTCTTTCCCATTGCCAGCCAAAATCAGATTATTTTCATATGCTGTGGCGTTTTAAGTTTTCTGAAGGTCAGAAAAGACCTTCCAGGTGGGCTGAGGCAAAGTTGGGATTAATCCAAGAAAAGCCCATTGCTTAGCATAGGATTTTTTTCATTTTTCAACAAAATTTTTCTATGCAAAAAGAAAAAAACATCGGATTATTCCCCGACTTCATCCTCAAATCCCTGTTGCCCTGTTTTTATTTTCTGCCCTGAGGTGTAACAAAATTTTGCAAAAATAGTCCAACTTTGCCGCCCAAGGGTTAATCTATATGCATTTAACGTGATTTTATTTGAGAATGAAGCACACTTGTTGGGTCAGATTTTCAACAAAAGGTGGAAGAAATTGAAACACGGTACTCAGCCTTTAGGAGGCTGGATCCTCCTTATATAAGAGTCCCTTAAACCTTAGTTTAATATGCTCTATGATAAAATCAGAGGAAGCAGCAGACACAACCCTCCTATACAAATTCTAGTCACACACACAAAACAGTCAAACTATCAATCTGGTCAAGAACAAAGCACACACTAGCAAGAGTCCTCAGGGAGGTCCTTTTGGTAGCTGGCAAAGCTGGTGAGTGTCCATCTCCAGGCATTGTTGGCTTTCCCTCAGAGTTGGCTAGAAATGGCAAGGATTAGGTCAGACTAGTTAACAGACCCGGTTTGCCATTCTCATGCGGTCAACCAGGCAGGTAGCAGAGATTTCTGCTGTTCTTGTCTGTGCTTGCTATGAAGTTTTCTGCTCTCCACAAAGACACTACAATTGGGGCTACTAAGTAGCCCTGGCACAACCCCACAACATTTTCTGATATGAGAGCAATTTAAAACAACAAAAATTTAAAAAGGGGGTTCAAGCAAGCCTTTTGTTCAATGGACCCTTTTCTTCATAGGTTTACCTTATACAGCTTACATTACTTCATCCTCATTACATTAAAATTATCATGTGAAGATGTCCAGAAAGAATTTCCAAAACAATATTATGCAATATATGTAACACTGAACTGTGCTATCTTGGGTTTATGCTATTTTTCAGAATTTTAAATAAGTCATTTTTCATATTGAGACTCATATTTTGATCACGTTTTGGACTAAAATTTGTGGGGCATGAATAATAAATACTGTTAAGTGCTTCTACAACAAATTATTTAGGACTTGGCATCATTTCTAATTCTCTGATAAAATTAAAAAGAAAAGTAAAAAGAATTGGAGTAAATGAAGCACTGCTAAATTTTAAAATTATGCTGACAATTTCTAGGGAGAACTTTATGATACATACTTTTTGTAATACTGAAGTTTGTTTCCTTTAAAAGCTTTGCTTCTTGATAACGTTGTATAATGCAGTAAATACTAGTTTTGTCATTTTCAGCCAAATTGCAAAAAATCCCCATGTCCCAGGTACAAAATCAATATGTTTGTTAAAAATAGATTTTTATACGAATTGGTTCCCATCTGAAAAAAAACTGAAGAATCAGAAAAATCCTAACAAAGGAAAATTTTTTTCTGCAAGATTTATGGGAACAGAATTTAACTGTGCATGGATTTGAAAACAATTTTCTGCAATCGCATATGAAGAAAAACATTGACTCCATTGGGGGAAAAAAAAATGGTCAGTGATTTTCCCGGGGGAGAAGAAAGTGATCACTTGCATCAACAATAAGATCATTTTTTTATATTTCTTCAACGACCATTGACGTAACACGTATCCTCTTACAATAACGCGCTTAGCTGCCCGAAATCCCATGTGGCATCTTTTCTTGCTTTTTTTTTTTTAGGAAACCCAAGGGAAAAAATTGGAAAAGAAAAGAAAAACACACGCTGCAATGTGTCCTTTTTTTCGGCAGCTCATTTTCCCTTTGTTTCTTTCACGTGTTTCTCTTCTTTCTTTTTTTTTCTTTTTTGATTCGGGAAGATATGCCGAACTGAAGCTCGGGCGATGATGCGAGGATTAATTGGAGTCGGAAATATCGAGAGAGAGCGACAATGAGGCAAAAAGTTTTGGCAGAAAAAAAAAAAAAACTGATATGTCCGCGGCATCCCTTTCAAATTTCTTTCCTTTTTTGTTTCGTTTTCCTCCCATCCATTTTTCTCAAAGTGTACTTTCCTTTTCCTGAAGAAATTAATTTGCTTGCTTGTTTCTTTTTTTCTTCAGCGAGATGAAAACCAATTTTTAAAACAACAAAAAAACCTTGATACTAAGAGAACACATACAATTCAGGAGAAGGGCTGAAAGTTTCAGGAAAGTTGCAGAAAAAGCGACCCTTGCTCAAGATTCACATAATTTTATATGAACCTATTTCTTTCAATTTTTACACATTTTGTGTAAATTGTTCAAATTGCTTCAATTGCAAAAAAGTATAGCGCAGAATAAGATATTACAAATTTGCAAACAGCAGAAAAGTTTCGAAAGTTGACTTGATAGAAAATGTTGAAACTTTGCTCTAGATTTAAATCGCCACCTTAAAATATGTTCATAAGTCAATTCGAAAAAATTGGAATGAATGAGATTTAGTGCATTTTTTGTCCATTGCAAATAAATTTTGAAACCGCAGATGACAGTTGAAAACCGAAATATTGAAGTTTTTAATGTTAAAACGCGTGAAAGTCAATTTCTGCCATATTTATTTCTCCAACAGGACATAAAAAAAAATTAAAAGGAATTTAGGCTTGAATTCTCATTATTCTAAAATGCTCATATCTGTTTTTAAAAAAGAGGCAAAGCAGGATAGCAGGGATTTTTTGAGCATTGGATCCCCCAACTGGAAAAACGAAGTCCATTTTCTTGACAAAGGTGGAATGCACAAGCTTTAGCGCAAATTTAAAATATCTCAGGCAGGTGTCGCTCCTTCTAGGACTCTCTTCAAACAATCAGATCTCAAAGCAAGAAGAAAAAAAAAAACAAGAAAGAAGTTTTCATCGCCCAGGAAAATTCCCGACTGAAATTTCGCGAGTCTTTCTGGACATCGTTTCGCGGATTTCCGATTGAAAAATCAGGAAGTGAAGCGAGATTGTCAGTTGTGGAAAAAGAAACAACCTTTTTCTCTCTCTATCCCCCCCCTCCCCACCAATCCGTGTTACAAGAAGGTCGAATGCCAAAAAAAAAAGCATTTTCCATTGGATTCTTTCACTCTTCCTCTCTGGAACGAGGATTTGTGCCGAAAGCGCGATTGTCAATTCGATGATGCTCACGGTAGATAAAAAATTTCGTACCTACTAAATTTTTAAAAAGTGAAATCAACGACAGGAATGATGTTGCATTGATTTTTTTTTCGACAGGTGAACATCACTGAATCGACGCAGAAAAAAAATCCCGCAGCTTTTTTTTTTTTTTTTAGTGAGGGGTTCGGAAAATGTAAAAAAAACCCAAAAAAGCCGCCTTTTCTTTTTCTTTGTGGAATGCGTCGAAGAAAAAAAATCGCGGCCTATTCTTTTTTTTGTGTGTGAACTATTTAGAAAAAAAGGAAAGGATTCAAGGAATTCTTCCGATCTGAGCCGAATAAATTCAGCCTTCGAATTTTTTTCTTTTAAACGTTTACAAAACTTTGAGCAGGTTTTTCCCCCTTTCCCTCGAAACTTTCAACCTTTCCCTCTTTCTTCTTCTTCTTCTCTTTCTCTCTTTCTTTCTTTCTTTCAAACCCCGTTTCTCACACTCAAAATTTTTTCTCCACGCCATTTCTCTTTCAAATTTTCTTTTTGCGTCGGATAAAAAGTCGAGGCTCACAGTAGAAAAAAAGCTGCTCGGACGATTGACGTCCAACCCATAAGTTTTCTCGCTTTCTTTTTTCTTCTGGCTGAGGTCGAAATTTCTGCAAACATTCCAAGAGAATTTGGGGGAAAACTCGGAGAAAATTCAAAAGAAGAGAGAGATACGAAACAATAATTACTTTGCAATTTATAGGTTAGTATACGGACGTTTCTTGAAGTATAATATGCGGTTGTTCTAAGAATCGTAAGAAAAAACATTTGGATCATTTTTAAAACCTATAAATTAGCATGAGGAAACGCATCCAACTTGAAGATCACAGAGAAATTAGAAATCTGATTACGAATTTTATAATCGTAATCTCCCTTCCATTTTGAATTTTGCAGGAAGAATCTAAGAGGAATGCTGACACGTCCCCATCAATCAAAACTTGAAATTATTGACTTTTAAATATTTTAAATACGCTTGGGTGAAACTGGTGACATTATTTTCTGAAATTACTTTCATTCCTCCGCAGTGTACAAGGATTATTATTTTGTTCTCAAATTGTGCAAATATTGGGAACGTCGCCAAATTTTCGGATGTTTCAAAAATTAGGACTATTAGGAAACATTATTCAGAGTTTCCTTTGACGATTTCCAAGCGTCCGAATTGGCCTCACTGGGAAATTATTTTATTTTTGAATACCGCATAAATATCATTAGATTTACAGCTCAATTCCTAATATGCAAACGTGAAACAAAATTTGCAAGAATTGCTCTGATTTTTGACTTTACCTCGCTGCAAATTCCCGAAAATATTTCCGTATTGGAATTTCTACGACATTTTTTTTTCAAATTATACTCGTCAACTCGAAGGAATTTCTGAAACCGAAGAAGCTCATATATTCAAGATTTTAAAATTATCAAAACGAGGCGCAAATTTTTACGCGTTGTTAAAGTTCGTCATCAGACGTTATTGCTAAAAAAAAAGGGGGAAAACGAAATTTTCTTAAGTTCAATCGACGTTTCTTCGAGCTCCTCGCATTGTCTGTATTATTATTATTATTTCTTTTCATGATAATGAATTGAAATTAGCGTAATAAAATCAAGAGTACACGTAGTTTGCGATGCAGAAATTCGACCTCATGGATCCCTACATAAAAATTTCTCGGTGTCTCATCATTCAAAAACCCGGTGCCGCTCACAATCACGCAAATTCTTCTCCTTATTATTTTCTTCTCGCTGTCAAAATTGCCTCATCAAATTTGTTTTTTCCCATCTCTTCTTCTGGACAAGTGGGTGCCTTTGGTCCCCCGGTTTTTCCCCCCAGGGCATCAGAACTATATCACAAACTCCTCTTTTTTTCATGCAAGGAACTCAGACTTTGGTTGAACGATACTCTTTTTTTTTTTTTTGCGAGTCCCCTCGGAATGTCACATCATGGCAGTCAAAGTTCAAGGCAACACATCCCTCACTACCGGCCTGCAAAGTTGCGAGCAGTCCCTGGACAAAATTCAGTGATGAAAGACGAACCAGATTTTTTTTCATTTTCTCAACAACAAAAAAAGAAAACGAAAAGGCAATCCGAAACGCTTCCGATTTAAAACTGAAGTTGTGCCCCGGATAACGGACGCCTGATCCGCGACGGTTTTCACATGGTAAACCGGGGAGAAACGGATCATCGTTTAAATGAGCAAAGAATAGGGAAATCAAATATTGTTATCCTTCGTTGCACCGTTTTTTTTTCAATATTCCAAGTTGAATTTTTTTTCTCTCTGGAAATTTAATTGAGAAGTCATGAGGAAAATTTTCTCGAGGGACAAGAAACGGAACTGGTAAAGCTCAACGAAGATGTATTTTTCAACTATGAAAAGGGAAAACATTAAAAAAAAATGTTGAAGAAAGATCATATCTTAGCGATGTAGATTTCCTACTTTTTTATTGTACGCGAAAAATAAATAAATAAAAATTTTACAGTTAACTGATTTTCCTTCATTTTCATAAATTTGGCTTCGTGCCTCAAGATGAATGAAACGTTTGTTCTGGGTATTAGGCTTCTCGATTTAACAATAGAAGTCCATTAACCGAGGCACCACTGTTATCTTCATACTCAAACTGTTCTACGTTATTTGAACACGAAACCCACCAAGGCTTAATCACAGCTCTCTGGGTCTTCTTTCCGGAAAGTGAAGCAACTATCTGTAAGAACACCTCACACTTCATCAGAAGTAATTCAGGATGATTTTTCCGAACTAAAAAAAAAAGTCTTCTTCACGTTCTTCTTTTGAATGCAAAATAAAAAAGTTCGGATGGTGAAAAAATGCCGGGAGAGGAAATATGCCACTGAAAAAAGAAATCGCCCCTCAAAAAAATGTGACAGGAAAAAAAAAATTAGAAAATGACGTGCGGAAAGAAATTGCCGGAAAAAATGAAATCCGTGAACGAAGCTGAGATTTTGCCACGATTGAGAAAAAGAATCTTAATTAAATTAAATGCATCATGTACATCAATTTAAAATGCAAAGAAAAAGGAAATTTGATGAACAGCATACGACATGAGACAATACTGAATTAAGGAAGACTATTTTGTCGCCCGCAACGTTTTCTTTCCGTGGCGTTTTTACAAAATCAGTCAAACTAATCAAATTAAATAACCCACGTAAAATTTGAAACGCTTCAGGGAAGAAAATCTCATATAAACATTAAAACGCAAGACAATAAAACGGGAAAAAATTACAGTATTGTCTTTCGCGACGTTTTCTCTCCTCTGGCATTTTCTCCTCCAATTATAAATTTCTCCACGCTTGAATTTTTTTCCTCTATACGGCCTTTTTTTTCAGCCGAAACAAACGAATATGAATTTCAATCTTTGAAAGAACAACGGAAGCTGACTTCAAGTATAACCCCAGAAGAAAATAAAATAAAATAATTTCCTCCTACCGATC
>CAJPEX010006389.1:0-10519 GCA_905338405.1 Notodromas monacha | reverse complement strand
TGAAGTGATTAAATGTCTTTGAGTGGATTTGGGTGGGGTGGGAAGGGGGGTTGGATGTGGAAATCTTGATTGAACCTTGTGAATGCTGAAAAGCGGCAAATAAAGCGTTCTTTTCATCCATTCATTCATCATACAAGTATAATGTACTGGTTATTTACAGTAGAATCTTGTCACAAAAAATATCATCATGAAAGAATCAATTCCTGCAAAAAACATTCACATGTGTGAAAGACCTTCATTTTAGTTTTATTTTTACAATTTTTTTGTCCGTTGTGATGCTTTTTATAAAGGTCCTGAATGCTTTGTTGTAAAATTATTCTACTGCATGCAGGTGGACTCTCTCAAAAATGAAATTCATGGAAGCATGAACAATTTGGTGTGAAGAAATGCATTGCATAGATAACCTGGATGATGTGTATGACATGGGAGAGAAACCTATGGGACCAAAAAAATTATTGCGTATAAAAAATTGCTGTGGACAAGATTGACAAAAGTTCCAATTTCAGGGGTTACCTTGCAATTTGACCTCCTGCACTTTGACTATCCCACAATTCAACAGTCAAATTTGCAGGGAGGTTGACTTGCAATTTGACCCCTGCCCTACAATTTGACCAGCGTTGGCCATATTTTGCATTTTTGTACTTGCATTTTTGAATTTCCAAGGAGTGTCTCACAATGTGATCAATTTGCAAGTTGACCCTTTAGTTCAGCAATGGATTAGGGTTGAATTTTGAGGTACCACCTGAATCATGATTCATATGATAAAAACAGTCCAATCAAAGAAGGCATCCTTTTTAAGTTTACAAAACTTCTAAATTTTTTCCATAGCAATGAAATTACAAGTTAAAATCGAAAAATTTTGAGGAGTAAATGGAGTAAATCTTCAAACCTTGAATTCTGAGGTCTCAATGATAAAATGAAAATTCTAGAATGTCCAATCTCAGGCTGTCATGCAATGTCTTCCCTTCTTCTTTTTTGTTTTCCACCCACACAATCACACTCTGCCCCAATCATTGGATATATAGCCTACAGACTATATATAGAGCTTTTCTTAGACTTTCCCCCCAGAAAAACGAGACACCTTAGGGTTAATTGAGACCATTACTCCGGTTCGGTAACCTCATAAAGAGTCGTTGACGGCAGGTAAATAACGTCCTGAGCCTTTCCCCTCCAAAAGTCACATAATTACACCCTGTTGCACGCATGTTTTGCGCCAAGAAAAGTCGAAGCGCTAAGCACCCTCCTCCTTTAACCCACAAAGTTACAGTTAGCCAAGCGTCTACGGTAGTCCCGGCCCCCAAATAAAAAGGGACCTAACCTACAAATTTTTCAATGGCGCGATTTTCTGAATTTGTTATTCTCTGCTGTGTATGGGAATCTTGAGGACATTCTGTTTTAAAACTCTCATCTGAATTATTTGACAAATTCTTGATTTCTCATTTGACTCTTGACTGAGGGAGAAAAACTTCGGCTAATGAAAAAAATATTACTATCAACAAGCATCAATTTACAATTCAGTTGTAATAATGAAACAAAATTTAAAGCATCACTCCGCATCAGAATTTGGGGAGAATAAATAGAAATACGAATAAAATTCAAAGATTTTTTTTCAGCGCCAGAAAGTCCTATTTTTAATATTTTGAAAACTTTTTTCTGAAAAAAATAATTAGTAGTAATTTACAGATGATTAGATACTACTTATTTTGAAAAATATTTTACTTGCCACTTCCTGTGCAATGTTTTTTCCCACAACTGAGCTTTGAGAATCGACATCTTTGATAATTCCATGAGTACAAATTTTCAGAGATTATATTTCGTGATATCCTGCGCAAGTGTCTTGAAAATTGTATCCAAATGTTCTCCAGTGATCATCCAATGATGAATTACTTTTACGTGGTTTACACAAGAGTTCAAAAGGATCGATTTTAAATTTGTGAAAGGAAAATTTTAAAAATCGGCATCTATGAAATGCTTGAGAGTTGAGACTAACAATCGAAATCGCACAAAACCAGGCTGAAATCTACAGAAAATAATTGCGGAAAGGAAATATAAATAATGTTCAAAATACTCTAAATATGGTCACATTTCGCTTGTTTCTTGAAAAAAAAAAAAAGTCATCTCATATCAGGTCTCATTTTCCGTTACATTTCCAAAAAAAAAAAAATATATACCGGATCATCCAAAGTGACGGATACAATTTTTGAAAAGAACCCGTCTTCAAAAGAAGAAAAAATAAAATTTATTTTTTGAGTGACAAGCGGCAATTATTGAAAGGGGGAGGGAGAGGAGTCAAAAGGTGCCGATGTTGTTGCATTTCCAGGCCCCGGGACTGACTGACTCGCAATTATCCGTTGGGACTCACACAAATGAAGGGGCTTTCCCAAAGTTTCGTTAGGTTCTTGGGGTTCGCGAGTTGAATTTGATAATGAGTCAGAATTGAGGGGACCGAAAAATACTCAGTGCCCTGTATAACAAGGTACTCATGCAACAAAAATAATACATAGCAGCATTTCCTATCAACAAAAATTAAAATCAGAATAAGAGGGGTTGAGCAAAAAATTCATGAATTTCAGCAAGGTTTCAGTAAGACCTTTGGAAATGATTGTCAAAGGTAGTGAAGCAAACATGTTAAAAGCAGCATCAAAAGCAGTGTTTGTGCAGCAAAGTTGGAATATTTTTGCAAAATTTTATGCTACTGAGCACTGGACATTTTTAAATTCCTAATTTTGTACCAAGACCTAATTTGGGAAAAAAGCCTAATATTTTTTTCAATCCTGCAGATTATGATGTTTGATAAAAAAAGAGAAAAAATCCCTCTCTGCCTGGGATTTTTTTTGTGTATTCCTGACATAGGATTTACATGGGAGACCCCTGAAAACAAAGAAAAACCCCCAGAAAATCCTGACTATGCGATGCAATAGAAGAGACTGTCCAAGGGTAAAAGAATCAAATGACTGAAATTTAGTGCAACAGAATTTTTTTACTGTACATATTTCCAAGAAGTAAGTCACATGAAAAATATATTTCAATTGACAGCATTTTCTGGACCAAAAATACATGAATTTCAGAAAAAACTTAGTTTGAAGATTTGAAAAGGTTTCTCAGGCAAGGTAAACAGTATAAAAAAGAGAAACAAATTGCAAAAGGCTCAAATAAATAAGCTTTTGCACAGCAGATTTTTATCATTTCCAAAAATGACTTACAAAAAAAAATTGGACTAGTTCACAACAGTTTCTGGAATCACTCTTTTCTGGGAAAAAGTTAAAATCATGATCCAGAAATTGTCAAACTGATCATATAAAAATTGCATCAACTTCCATTCATTCAAGATGGACGGACCAAACTTTTGAAACAACCCTATCAGAGATAGGAACCCATTTCCCTTTTCTCCTCCTCTGTCTATTTCTTCCGAATATATATTTTTTTTTCTGTCTGACTGTCTCTGAAAGGGAAAATAACTTCGAAAACGTATCGAATACTTTCCACAGTTTTGTATCGATTTTTTTTACAGTGTAATTTTTTTCTTGAAAAAATGTTCGGCGTAAATTGTTGGGGAAGTACAGCATATGAGGGTAACCTAGGTCAGGTTACTTCTGGTAAACTCGGGTTATCCCATCCAATAATTCCCGCACATTCAAAGTATGTTTTACTATTATATTTCACATATATTCCGGACGGTTTTCTGGGAGGGAAAAAATTAAATTGTCGGTGGAAAAACTTTCACGTAATTACTTGTTCGCTCATTCGGGGGAGGAGGGGGGGGGGTTTTCTGAAAATTGATCCATTACCCTGTGAATGAATTACAGGCTTTCTGATTCATGATTGTTCTAGCGTTCATTACAGGAGTACTTTTTCGAACGATTTGGGCGAGGCGGACTTTTAACTCTGTGTTCTTTCAGAAAATGATAAAATTTTTGCTTTCATTTCTCTTTTTTTTATGAGTAGAGTGGGTTAAAAATTGAAATTTTTATTTTGAAGTATTTCCCGTGATGTTTTCTATACTGAGAAGAAGATTATCATTCATGTGTTAACGATGAAATTTTGCTTAATAAAATTTTTGAAATTGAATCCCATGAAATTTTCGAGAGGCCAACATTTTTCAAATTTGATTGCATTGATTTCAAAAAGGTTGTTTTTGCACCCAGGATGTGATGAAACCATTCAGAAAATTGTAATTGCATATAATTTTATAAGAAAATTATCCAGATTCTCTCACTAATTTAAATTTTAATAATTTTAACATTGCCTCAGAACATCTCATTCAGGAATTGTAGAACTGCATTCTTTTCTGAAGTTGATTCTTGGATTTTAATGAAACCAAAAAAAAACCTTATGATAAATACCCAGTAGAAGAAATATTGCTAGGATAATCAGTCATTTTTCAGCCAAGAGCATACTTTCAAGGGGACACCTCAAATATGTTTTCCAATATTTTGTTTGGAACAATTTACTGTGTAATTTGATGGAAAAGAAATGACACAATTCACGAAGAACACCAAAAACACTATGCAAGTGAATAAAATGAATTTGAGCCCAAATCCAACTAAAGAAAAATATATAAATATATTTCAAGACAGAGAAAGAATACAAAAAATTGTTTTCCACCATAAATGTTCCATGAAGACGGCGTTTAATTTGAAATCAAGTTTGGAAAAGAAGTAAAAACCTTCAATGGCTTTTTCTCAGTGAATTGTCTCCCCAACAACAATGAAAAACATATAGGCTTCAAACCCCTGAATGTGCATCACTTTTGAAGAAATAACTATCTCAAAAAATGATCAAGTGAAATTCTATTTGATGAAAATTTAAATTCAGAACTAGTTCTGTATTCTGCTTATTGCCAAAGAAGCGCTTTGATTTCTCAGAAGGAAGGATGAACCTTTTCATTTTTAAATTTCGCCAAAAATTGTGATGAAAAATAGCTGAAGAACCTTTTAGTCTCCAGGAATCCATCATTTGTCATATTCTTTTCATCAGCAGAGAAGACCTAAAGCACTCCAAAGATCATATTTCTCTTCCTGAAGACTTTTTTGAGTGTGTGAGTGCATGTGTGTGTGCCTTAGAGCAAAACAGGAAATGATTTGCCATGGATTCCTGTCTCTTCCCCATTTTTGCCAGAAGCCATTCCTCTTGATTGCTTCTTCATGCATTCGCATGCATTTATTCTAGTGCAGAAACTCAGATGGAGGGTGGATTGTGTAGTGTTTTCAGATATGGATCTGTAATTCACTGGGGCATCCAGAAAGTTATTCCCTGCTTCCCCAAAAAATTGGGGATTGAACTGTTACACTCTGAAATACAGTGGCCCCCCGCCTAACAGACCTCCCGTGTAAGGGATTCTTGCCAAACAGACCAGCTCTGCAAGCAGTTTTTCCTCCCGCCCAACAGACAAAATCCGCCAAACAGACTTCTTTTGGTTTAAAATTAGTGTTGAAAATTGAAATTTTTAATTTTTTATGTGATTGAATTTGTGTTGAGGACTTTTTGTCTAACAGACTTGTCCCTTGCATGAATCAAGTCCATTAGACGGGGGTTGACTGTACCTTGCCATTGTTTCTATAAAATGTATTCCATATTCAAGTGATTGTGATGGCAATATCATGATTAGAATTTCTTCCAAAATTCATATCTCTCTTTTATTATGTGATATAGAGCTCAATAACAAGAGAGTAAAGTGCATGAAGTATGACACAGTTTAAGAAATGAATGCACTGCTGGGGAGTCATACATTTTGTGTCACACAAAAATGCACATTTTTATAATTTTCCAAATAATCTATTTCTTTTTGGTTTCAGGGTTTAAAAAAATTGTGGACAAAAGTTTAGAAGGAAAAATGTATGCAGAGTCAAAATAAATAATGTACTATAGCTGATTGTATGCAAGTACCAAGTACTCTTTTTCCATCAAAAAGTTAAGGCAAACAATTTGGATGGACATGTTGTGCATGCTGTAAGGACAAATTCAATCATGAAACTATTATTGTTCAAGTTCCTATAGGTCTAGTATTTGTTGAAAAATTCTGTTTGCTGCCAATTCTGTGAAATGATTTCCATTTGTTCATTACATGAAAATTTCTTTAGCTAAGAAGCATTATTTAAAAAATTGATGGTTAATCAGTAAAATTCTGGGAAGAGGGTATTATGCAAGGGAATTTTTTTGAGGGAAATTCCATGCAAAAAATCAAAGTACATGACTTTCTGAAGGACTTACGGTACTCAATTCAGTAAATAAGGTATACTAATGTATGATTCATTCGGAATGGACAACTTAGAATTATTTCACCCTAGCTTTATTATATCATCTTTGTATAGTTTTTCCATTTTTGTTTCTCCACTTTGTAGTAAAAACATTAGAACCTGCTCCTGGGAAAATGTTTGCAAAAATTCAAAAATATATTTAAAACTCTTTCGAGTCAGCAAAAAGCGTAAATATATTTCCATCTGACCACATTTTGCGGGGAAAAGAATTTGAAAAGTTACTTGATGAAGAGCCCACAAGAAATGGCATTGCATATATTTTTTTGCGGCTTTTGCATTGTTTTTTGTCTGATGTGGTCAGTTGTTATTGCTGGTGGTTCGCAGGCATGTTTTTCTCCCCCAGTGCTGAAACCCATCAGAGGGATTTTCGCTGAATATTCAGCAGGAAACCCCGGCTCCCCCCACACAACTGTCCCTTTACTGATGATGGGATTGAATATCAATGATTTTTTTTCCTTCACTGCAAGCGAAAAACGGTTCCTACTGTGACAAACAGAAGGCAAAGGACAAAAAAGAAAGAAAAAAGCCTGGCTTAAAAGTGGTGGATTATTCTGTATTTGAAAAGTACCTGAATTTGCACCTGAATTATAGTCAATAAAAAACAATGCTTGACACAGCAATTTTATATGTTTTAAAATTGGGCAGAGAAATCAAAACATAATTTAAAATTAATTTTCTATGAAATTAAAAGGCTCTTCAAATCGCAGGGCAGAGGTCAAATTGCAAGTCAACCTGCCTGCAAATTTGACAATAAAATTGCGGGACAGGCAAATTGCAGGTGGTCAAATTGCAAGGTACTGTACCACCTGTACAAGAATATATCACTTTTAGCATTAGCACATATGGCTTTCAGAATGAATTTTTAGCAAGTTAATTACTGAAATTACATTTGTGAAATGAAAATGTTGTCTTTTACAATTTTGTGTCGAACTTTCAACTTTATTTCTTTTCTATGCATTTTAGCTGAAACTGAAACAGAAGCCTACTGGTGGTAATTAGTAATAATTCATTAGAAGGAATTTATTTTCTATTTGTGAATTTCACAAGATTTTCAACATGTAAGCCAGGACAGAAGACTAAAATCAAAACAAAAATATGACTAATTTTTGTCTTTTATTGCATTTGAGCAGAAATTGAAGGAGAAGCAAGAAAATTATAACTACCGGTGGAACCTTGTAATTTGACGTACCTAATCCATTGCCAAATTAGGGTCTAATTGCAAATTGGTTGAATTACAAGACACTTTGTGAAATTTAAGAATATACTTCAAGTACAAAAGCGCAAAAATAATGGGAAAGGAGGTTGGATTGTGGCGGGCAAAGATCATATTGCAAGTCAAACTCCAGTGCAAACTTGACTGTCAAATTACAGGACAGTTGAATTGCGGGAGGTCGAATTGTAAATACTTTATAATGAATGAATGAATGAATGAACAGAAAACTTTATTTGCCGCTTTTCAGTGTTCACAAGGCACAACCAAAACCCCCTCCCCACCCAACTCAACTCCCCCCAAGACATTCAATCACTTCATATCATGAAACAAAGCACAAACTTACTTTATAAAAGGCATTAATTTTGCATCTGATCATTTATCACCTGTTTTTAAATAACTGATAAGAAACACAGAGCTATAAAAATAAAAAAAATAAACAGAATAAATCTTCTGAAGCCACCCTTGTGTCTCTTCTTTCCCGTGAAAAGATAGAGATTATGATTTTGAAAATGGATGAAAAATGGATCGGAAATCCTTTCGTGAGCCTGGGGATATTTTTTCCTTCTTCCCCCTCCCCGACTTCGACCCCCGAGGACAGAACGGAATAGTCCATTAGCATATGGAAAAAGCCCCCGACTTCCGTCAGCTTTTATCCCCGGTACCGGTTCTTTGACCCCGGATTTTTCCAACGGGCTTTTCTTTTCCTTTTTCGTATACATTCTGTCTCTTTTTTTTCAAGTCGAAGGAAACTTTTGAAATGAACCCGATTGTCTTGAAGAAGAGCTTGTTTCAGTGGGGTTTATTTTGTGGCGGTGGTGGTGTTGGAATAATGCGTTACTTCCGTGCTTGTGAAATGAAGTTGGTGACAACGCGGAAATCATTTCCGTCCTTTTTTATTCGATATGTCTCCGGGACAGTTGATTTTTTGGGTGTATATATATTTGGGTATTGTACAGCTGAACAACAAGCAGCAGTTGGGTTTAATTAATTTCCGCTTCATTTTTCAAACAAAACCACTTGAGGTATATCAAAAAATATTTAGTGAATAAGTCACAGCAAATGTTTAAATAGTCCTCAGAAAAAAAAAATTGAGAATTTTCGGCCTTTTATTTCGCGCCAAAATTACATGAAATTACAAGATGGAAAAGTCTTGGCTTCTTCACAAAAATCAAGTTTCCGGCACTTATGTTCAGAAGCTTCTTTTTTTATTGCTTGGGATGTTTTGAATAATTTCATGAGTTGAAAGAAATTGGTTCAAAATAAAATGTTTCTTTTGGAAACTGTGTTAGGTTGTGTTCTTTAATGAAGAATTGATGCTGCCTTTCTTTACGTTCAAAATTATTTCAAAATTCATTTATTCTGTATTATCAGTCAAATTCTTTCAAAATTAAAATTTAATATCCTTATTCTTTGATATCCAAGCGAGCTGATAGCACAATTTGTTTTCTGTTGAATTTATTAATATGTTGAGAATGTGTTTGTATAAGAAAACTATTTTCATCAGTTCTGTTCCCATAGAGTAAAATTATATCTTCCCAGCATATTAGCATTAGAATTTGAGCTTCTATATTCTATACTATTCGCATTAGGGATCCTAAAAGATTTTTGTATTTCACAAAATAAAATTTATTTCAAACTCCAAAATTTTATGTTTAAAAAATACTCCTACATGTATGAAAAAAAAATGTTTCAATTCCAACAACGTGATTCACGCCGAAAAGTTAAGCCCGGATAATATCCCAGAAAATTCAGGCCAAAGCTGAATCAAATGAGCTTTTTCGTTCTAATGGAGACCCGAATATAAAATACAGGATAGTAAATGTATTGCATATCGCATATCGTATCCAACCCAAGGAAAACCACACAAAAAAACTCAATGGAAATAATGGCAATAAAAATAAAAAACATGAGGGGTGAAAGCAACATTTGCGAGAGGGGGGGGGGAAGATTCCATCAGTCCACCTGTTGATCGACTTCTTCCAGACGCACAAAAAACTAAAAAAAATAAAATAGCAGACACACGCGAATAAAAGAAATACGATCCTTCACCAAAGTTTCTTCCCGGCAACTTTCAATCTTATCAACTTCGATGAAAGAAAAAAAAAAACACAAAACTCGTCATGAGAACTTCTGGGAAACCCCGTTTTTTTTTTTTTTTTTGCAATGGGGAAAAATCATAAAACCCCTCCTCGGCACTCGACAGTCGGACACGCACTCGATTCGAATCTTACCCGTCGGCTTTTTGGCAAAGGGGATGCAAAAAACAAAAAATAAAAAACACAGCACAGCAGCAACAACAACAACAAGGTCTGAAACATGACTTGTAAGTGCACCTGCTTTCATGTCAATGCCTTCTTGAATCTTTCATGAACCCCACATGAAGGAAAATGAAGGGAAACAAAATGTTTTTTTTCGCAGGGCATTTGCGAATATCCGATGCGAAATTTGCACCGGATATGGAGAGCATCAGTCAGTATAGTCGAGGTTATATATTGCGATATATATATTTCCTGTGGAGGAAAAAATAAAATTGATAAAAAGCATTGCTGGTTCCCTTGAATGCGAAAGAGATGAAGAAAATAAATCCCTGATGAATTCGGCGCTTCCTTCCGGACGTTTCTTTCGTTCCTGTGGCAGAATTGCCTCAGAGGAAAAGAGAATGCAATTTATGGCACCCTACACGGATGTTCCATTCCCAGTCAAGGGGAGAGGAATAAATCGCTTCTCATTCTGCTGCAGGAATATTCACAGCTTTCCCAAAGGTGTTGGACCTTATATAGAGTGGCTCAACTGCCAAAACAATACGAAATATAAATAAAATAAAATAAAATCTGGTTGCTGAATTTTATTTTTTCAAACCTGAAGTTGCAATAACAAAGATTGTGTCTTTGAAATTGATTATAAAATTCATTTTGAAATAATGTGAGGTTTATGGCACAAAAATTTAGTGGATTACAAAATTAATCTAAAAAACCACGTTTTCAAAAAGCAAAAAATAACCATAAACGTGGTGCCCATCTATTTCATTTGTATTTCACTTCTTCCCAAC
>CAJPEX010006388.1:0-12793 GCA_905338405.1 Notodromas monacha | reverse complement strand
GGAATACGAAAACAGTTGATCACTTTCGTTGATCTGAGAGAGTGCACAAAATGTGCCTCTTGAATGACTAACTTTGGGAGAGGGTTTTCCCTTTCCAGGATAACAGTTTCTTCATACTTTCCGACCAGTGCGCAGAAGATCAAGGTTAATTTGGACCGGTGGATGATAATGTCAAGATCATAACAAAGAATGCAATGTTGTGTACCTTTTGAGCAACTGGGGAAAGAAAGTTTATGAAGATGTTTTTTCCGCGTACAGTACTTGCAATGCCTTCATTTTGTGCATTGAGGGGGTGTAAGTAAATCCTGCAGTTGCAAATTATTTGATGAGTCTTTCCTAATGACCTGTTACAGCAGTGCAGTACTCACTGCTGAGAATCAGTAGGTTGGTACCTTTGTTAGTCTCTTAATAAGTGCTGTTCCTGAATGCATGCAGTGAATACTTGTTTGCATTTCTAATAATTGTCAGGTTCCCTCAATGCAATTTATGTTACAATCTATGAGTTCCTGTGGCAACTTTGGCTGGAATATTTATGGCCACCTTGTACAACAAGAATATTCAGCAAAGCAGTCTTCCTCATCAATAGATTTTATATCCAATTTCATTTCTTCTTCATGAGAAATCTTTCTCAATGCTGTCATAGAAACTGGCGTGATTGGTTGGTTTGCAAGAAGAAAAACTCATTCAGTCAAAGGAGAAGCTGGTTTTCAAGGATTTGCAGAGTCTCTCCCAATATTCAGAAAGTTCTTCAGCTCAGAAAGCGATTTTGCCCATTTGGAATAATTTGGGGCAGACTTTTATGGTAAAGTAGATAGCGCTAAGATGACTGTCAGCTAAAACGTGATTAGTTTTATTGCAACATGGATGTGTATGTTTCCTATTGTGAATCCCTTCTACTTGTACACAGTGAACATTACTGTTCTTTGTAAGAGAAGGTGCAGGTTTTGAAGTGAGCACTGGAGTTGTTTCAGATCTTGTGGACTTCAACATCACTATCAAAATTTTCCATCAAATCTACAGGTTCTCCTTTTAGATATGTTTTCAAAAAAATGCTTTTATGCAGCTTTCATATACACTTTGCTGCAGATTCTTCAATTCCAATAAAGAATGGATGGGATTCAACCATTTCACCAGTAGAAGACTTATGCTCAGTCTTGGGGCCAATTAGTTTCCTTCTCAAATGTGGATGCTGAAGCCAATTCAAAGTTGGCTCAATGTAGACTCCTGCTATATGCAACAATATTTAACCCTTAATTCCCTTCATCTGGAAGAATTGGCGTCTTTATTTGATTGCCTGAGCAGATGCTCCGGGTCTTCAAAATTCGGGTGATACCCCTGCTAATGGTACTCCAGGGTCTATTGGCTGTCATAGTGCCATGTCTCACACACATGAGAAAGCTTATACCAATTAAGGGTCAAAGTTATTTTCATCAAGGCATATAGTCCAAGCTGAAGTCAAAAGCAAAGCGCCCACAGTCCAAGCAGAAGTCCAGAGGAAATTGTTTTGGACTTCTGCTTGGACTGTGGAGCTTGATGAACATAATATGAGGAAGAATGTACAGTGAATTGCCCCTCAATGATGCCTGAACTGAGCATAGAAGTATTGTGCATAAATGGTGCTTGCCATTTATACAGCATTTATTTAGTGGCCCATAAGCTGTATAAACAGTGCGCACCATTTATACAGCATTTATCTATGCTGCTCATATGGTTTATAAATGGCGCGCGCCATTTATACTGCATTTATCTGCTGTATAAATGGCACACACCATTTCTAGTACTACTAAATACTAAAGGAATACTAAATAAATGGCACATGCCAATTATTTAGTATTCCTTCAGTATTTAGTATGTTCTGTATATGTGGAGCAAGCCACTATTTACAGAGTGGCAAATCAAAAATGTAGTACACTTACAGTTTAAAAATTAAAAAAACATATTTTCTTCAATTGCATACTTGTCTATATGGGTGCACACACATCATACACCTAGGACAGCACACACACACACAAACTCACAAGGGCTCCAGACAAGCACAGAAAAACATCAACAGACACAGATATTCCCCAGACAATACAAGACAAATTTTCAAACATGCTGGGGATTCCAACCACTGCTCCATGAACCCAGAGCACACCACCATAACAACTAGGCTCCACAGCCAACATGATGTCATAAGGTTGTAGTGCACTGCTATATTATACTGTCCCTCTGATACAATATGATATTTGTACTTTTTCAATTGTATTTTGTTAAATGGGTGAAAAACTGACCAAAACTGAAAGTTTTTCAGCACTGTTCAAGATTAGTATCATCATCCAAAAATTCAAATATTTTCAATCTGAAAAAATCCCACCCAAAACTACAGACAATTTTGGGCTAAATTGGGCTCAGTTATATTTACCTTGAAGAACCTTAATGCACACAATTTGCCAGACTGCAGAGGTCACCATCAGGTACATACATGGGCAGCTGCCAGATACCCAGGCTATGATAAATGACGCATATCTCAGAACCAAAGAAAAGGGCTAAAGAAAAGTTATATTTACAGCAAACAGCTCTATAGGCTAAAGTTCAGATGCAGCCCTTGTGCATTTTTTAAAAATTGAAGCTATAAAAATTGAAATTTAATATAAAAATGTAAATCTCAGAAAAATCTACTATAATAAAGTTAATAGTGGATGTTTCTTAGCACCCTTTTTTAAATTTTCAGGCTCTCCCTTCCTTCCTGCGCCTTACCTCCCTCCCACAGAACCCCAGAGAGGCCTGCAGGAGGGTTGCGTTTCCCAGCTTATTAACTTTCAAAATTTGTTAAAAATTGAATTCTTGACAAAATCCACTTTTTAAAGCTTCAACAGAAGCGCCAAGATGTTTTCTGTCTTTCACTTTTTCAAATTTTAAAAAAGCTCCAAAATTGACAAAGTTACAATGAAAATCCCAAAACATTTTCCAAAATTTTGGATAATTTGAGAAAAAATACTTTTACATTTGTAATTTTAACTTTTTGAGTTCTTAACATTTCACAATGCAAAAAATATCTAAATTGGTAAAACATCCGAGCAAATTCACCTTCTGAAAATATTTGAAATTGAATCAATGAAGAGAAAAGTATCATGAGATGAAGTGAAAAATGGGACTATGGTGAAAAAACCCGTTTCCCGTTTTTTCCATTTTACAAATTTTGCAAAATTTGAATTTTCCATAAAGTCACACATTTCTTCAAGTGTCACATGGACCATTCAATTTGCAACATTTCCTTTTTTTAAACATTAAAAAATATTAATAATTGACAGATACAGTGAAACATACAAAAACATTTTTGAAAATCATATGAAAATTGTGAAGAAATACTTTTACTTTTTCACATACAAAAACATTTTTGAAAATTGTATGAAAATTGTGAAGAAATACTTTTACTTTTTCAATTTTAATTCATGGAGTTTTAAACATATTTAAAATTTTAAAAAACGTAAATTTTTCAAACATCTATGTGCACACAGCTGTGAAAACGTTTGTTTATGGAGGGAGTATTAAAAAAGTTAAAATGAGCTAAAGTGAAAAATCTGAGATTTCTTGGAAATTTTATTTACCATTTTGTCAATTTTAAAAATGTATAAAACATTGAATTCTTCACCAAACCTACTTTTTTAACCTTTTGCAATTGCCATGATGTTACCAACATTTTCTCATTTTAAGATTTTGTAAAACTTGAAAATTGACCAAATTACAATATAAAATGCAGAAAAGTGTTGGAAAACTGGACAAAAATTGGGAAAAACAATTTTATTTCATGAATTTTTACTGATTTAATTTGCTTCCTTTTTCAAAGTTGGGCATTAGGGTAGGTATGGGGGCTACATTTTTCTAAGTAAAAATTTACAACAATGAAGGTACCTATGATTTTCACATGCAGAAATATTAGGCAGGGACTTCTGTTTGGCACCAATTACCTTGAAATCCTCTGTGTTATTGCACTTCTCAAGTGGAGAAGTCAATTAGCATGCTTATTTGATGAATGTCTTGAATTCAAAAGCTAATGCCTGTAAAAGATTGAAAAATTCTCCTGAGTTTGTGATATCACCCATAAAAACTGTGGAATTGATATTTTACACATTTCCAAATTTTTAAAATTGTCTGTCAATTTCTGGAATATGTGATTTGGAGACCACAATCCTTTTGATAGAGAACGTAGCTCCAAAACTGAGGCTCCGGCACAACTCACCGCACCTTCACTTGCCGCAGCTGTGCTTGCCGCACCAACAGTTGCCGCTGTCATCACTTGCCGCTGTGACAACCTGCCGCAAGCCCAACTCACCGCAGAAATAACTTGCCGCTGATACAAGTTGCCGCAATTGAATTTAATGCAGCAGCATATTTGACAGTTCACTATGGTCATGCAGTGTGAGTTGTGTGTGCGGCAAGCCATGTGCGGCAACTTTACTTGCCTCAGTTATTCCGGCAAGTTGTAGCAGCGGCAGGTTGCCTGTGCGGCAAGAAATGACAGCGGCAAGTTATGACAGCAGCAAGTTATGACAGCTGCAAGTCATAAGGGGTGCGGCGAGTTCCAAGTGCGGCAAGTTCAAGAGCGGTGAGTTGTGTCAACACGCCAAAACTGAAGCATGACAAACATTCTATGTAGTTTTTTGTAAATACTGACCAAGTTTGGCTAATGAAACATTAGAATATGTGAGGTGGGGACCACAAGAATAAAATAGGCATTTTATTTTGTGGAGGGGGAGAAGGCCATTAAACACTGGACCTGGAGTTCATATTTGATAATAAAAAGAACCTGCTTATATGTGAGTTGTGACCCAAAGGGACACCAGTGGTTCATTGAGCACAACTGATCCCTGAGTCTGTGACCTTTTCTTGATTATGAACTTCTTTTAAATACAATATTTGTAAAATTTGAACATATACTGTTAAATCTTGAATGTGCAATTTGATTGAACAATTGGGGAAGGGGGGAGGGCAATGTAAAGGATCACCTGATTTTGCCAAGGTTTGCACTACATAACACAGTCCTCTCTTCATTTTGAGCATACCACCCTGAAATATTATTAATATACTAATGAATACTACTAAATTATTGAATTTTTTAATTCTCTGGCGCCATACTGCAGAAGAGAGCCAAATAGCGCAGCTCTCTTCCATAGGATGGCGCCAGCTCTGTGGAGAACAGAGCTGGCACCATATAGCTGCGCAATTTTTCTGTAATACAGAGAAATAGCACAGTTCTCTTCTATAGTATTGAGCCAGCTCTGTAGAGAACAGAGTGGTTACATATATAGCTGCACCATTTCTCTGTAGAAGTATTGAAGCTATCTTCTCCAGCAAATAATTTTCATGGTTTTTATGAGTAAAAGACCTGTGAAAAACTGGCATTTTTAACCATCACAGGTGATGGTCCCTCAAACCATCAATAATGGGTTACAGGACAGTTATTTTCATTGGGTGATAGGGCATAAAAGTAATGGGAGAAATTGGCATTATAGTAATGGGTTTGTAATGTGCTTGTTGAGGGGGTTATTTTAATGGGTATTTCACCCATTCTTAACCCATCATGAAGGATGGTCCAAAATTTTAAAAAATACACAAAATGGTGGATATTGGCATGCAAATATCCACCATTTTGTGCATTATAACAAAGGCATTTTCCACCCACAGGATTTTTGTACAGCAGAATGTTTTTAACCACAGGATTCAAAAATACAGCCAACAAAAACTCTGCAATACAAAAATCCCGAGGGTACAAAAATTACATTGGCATGGCATTTTTTCTACCTGTGGGATTTGCTGATGAAGCCCTGTGCTGAAAACTGTGTCTAAGAATGTGCATAATGTTAGACATAGTTGTAAACACAAGGCTTCACTGGAAAATCCCCTGGTTACAAGAATCTTTTGGTCAGCAAAATTTTGCTCCATAAAAATCCTGCCAGTACAACACTTTTTCCATTTAAAAAATCAGTGTCAGATTGGTCATCAAAATGAACTCAAAGAATGCTGTCTGTAGAAAAATATTGCTCTGCATGTTATACATGTGGTTGAAAATATTTTTCTGCAGACAGAATTTTTCACCTATACAACATGATTCTTTGAGTTCATTTTGATGATCAATCTGACTCTGATTTTTTAAATGGAAAAAGTGTTGTCTGGCAGGATTTTTGTGGAGAAAAATTTTGCTGACCAAAAGATTTTTGTAACCAGGGGGTATTGATTATGCACATTCTTAGACACAGTTTTCAGCACAGGGCTCCATCAGCAAATCCCACAGGTAGAAAAAAATGTCATACCAATGTAATTTTTTGTACCCTCTGGATTTTTGTATGGCAGAGTTTCTGTTGGCTGGATTTTCGAATCCTATGGTTAAAAACCTTCTGCTGTACAAAAATCCTGTGGGTGGAAAAATGCTCTTGTTATAATGCACAAAATAGTGGATATTTGCATGCCAATATCCACCATTTTGTGTGTTTTTTATTTTGGACCATTGTGATACATAAAATATTTTTCTACTGACAGTATTTTTCACCAACAATATGTAATCATTCCTGGAGTCATACCCCAGTCAGTTTTATCACAGTCTGGATTATCACAGTCTATGGTGCCATGTTTATCACAGCCTGGACTCAGGAGCTGTGCATCCCTGATGGGGAACTGAAGTATTCAGCTCACCATCAGAATATGTAATAATAATTACATATTCAGGTGAATATAGATGAATATGTAATAATAATTACCTACACCTGTAATATATACTGGGTGTGGCTAGGCTGTATTGGTTATCCGCATTTGTTTTTGCATGGCATGGCTGTACAGTTGTGCAGCCAAACTGTGTCTAACATGGTGGATATCGTTATAATGCAATATAATGTTATAATGCACAAAATGGTGGATATTTGCATGCCAATATCCACCATTTTGTGTATTTTTTTAAATGTTGGACCATCTTTCATGATGGGTTAAGAATGGGTGAAATACCCAATAAAATAACCCCCTCAACAAGCCCATTACAAACCCATTACTATAATGCCAATTTCTCTGATTACTTTTATGCCCTATCACCCCATGAAAATAACTGTCCATTATTGATGGTTTGAGGGACTAACACCTGTGACGGTTACAAATGCCAGTTTTTCATAGGTCTTTTACTCATAAAAACCATGAAAATTATTTGCTGGAGAAGATAGCTGCAATATTTCTACAGAGAAATGGTGCAGCTATATGTAACCTGCTCTGTTCTCTACAGAGCTGGCTCAATATTATAGAAGAGAACTGTGCTATTTCTCTGTATTACAGAGAAATGGCACAGGTATGGCTCCAGCTCTGTTCTTTACAGAGCTGCGCTATTTCTATAGAAGAGAGTTGCGCTATTTCTCTGTATTACAAAGAAATGGCACAGCTATATGGCGCCAGCTCTGTAGAGAACAGTATGGCGCCAGAGAAATGGCGCAGCTGTATGGCGCCAGCTCTGTTCTCTACAGAGCTGGCGCCATACTATGGAAGAGAGCTGCGCTATTTGGCTCTCTTCTATAGTATGGCGCCAGAGAAATGGCGCAGCCGTATGGCGCCAGCTCTGTTCTCTACAGAGCTGGCACCATACTATGGAAGTGTGCTATTTCTCTGTAATACAGAGAAATTGTGCAGCTGAAATGGCGCAGCTCTTTATATTGCTGTGATTTGTGCAAGGGTTGTCAAGAATATTTCCATATCCCTAATCTTACTTATTTCAGTTTTATTTCTGTATTTTTCGGAGATTTACATTTTTATATTCAATTTCAATTTTTCTAGTTCCAATTTTTAAAAAATGCACAAGGGCTGCATCTGAACTTCAGCCTATAGAGCTGTTCACTGTAAATATAACTTTTCTTTAGCCATTAATTTTCTTTGGTTCTGAGGTATGTGTCATTTATCACAGCCTGGGTCTCTGGCAGCTGCCCATGTATGTACCTGATGGTGACCTCTGCAGTCTGTCAAATTGTGTGCATTAGGGTTCTTCAAAGTAAATATTATATTGCCACTCTGTAAATAGTGGCTTGCTCCACATATACAGAATATACTAAATACTGAAGGAATATTCCTTTAGTATTTAGTAGTACTAGAAACGGTGTGTGCCATTTATACAGCAGATAAATGCAGTATAAATGGTGCATGCCATTTATAAACCATATGAGCAGCATAGATAAATGCTGTATAAATGGCGCGTGCCATTTATACAGCTGTATAAATGGTGAGTGCTATTTATGCAGCTTATGAGCCACTAGATAAATGCTGTATAAATGGTGCATGCCATTTATACAGCATATCAGCCCCTAGATAAATGGTGCACTCAACTCTAAAGTTGCATGTGCGCTGTTCATTTTTCATCCATTTTTTGAAATATGGGTGATTCACCCATGTATAATGGCTGAATCTCCTTTAGCCTTAACAAAGCAGAAGTTTGGAGAAAACGGGTGCTCAGCACATTCACCCGTAAAAACACCTGTATGCCAAAATGGGTGGTTCTACGGGTAATCACCCGTTTTTTTTTACCCAGTAACCATTTCCCAAAACGGGTGGCTGCTACCCACATATGACAGGTGTTTGATGGGTGAAAATACAGGTAAATTATTTGCTGGGCACCCAAAACACAGGGATGCACCTTGAACCCATCACCACAGAACACCCGAGGGAAAAACTCACCCTTGATTTTTACAGACCTCTGCCATGCTCAGAGCGTGGTTTCTGCTATGCACTTGTTGCCATTGATCAGTATTCCAAATTCATGATGACCCAGCCTGTCCAATGGGCAGATGTGATGGCAACTATCCCCATCCTTGCGGAGATATTCCAACAGGTGGAAACATTCCAAACCGTACATTCTGATTGCACAGCAGTGTTCCAGTCCCAAGCTTTTCAAAGGTTCCTGAAGGACCATGACTGCCAGCAGCTCCTTGCCCATGGATACCATCCCAAGGGCAAGAGCACCTGTGAACACGCCATATGAACATTGGGTTAAATACAGGCCAAACAAGTACAAGGAGACTACACAACCTGGGAGAGTCACTTACTGCAGTCTGTCTTGGCATACAATTGAACCCCCACCAATCCATGGGGGCATGCCCAGCAGAGGTCTTCTTTGATGTGGCCATCCACCTTGATGCCAATTGCACCTTCAACACACCATCCAAATGCACTGTGCACCACAAACAACAGGTCCTAAAGCACAATGACAATGCATGCAAAATATTTTGCAGACCAGGCCAACAAACGCAAATGGCCCCACTTTGCCCCAGGCAACATGGTGACCATCAGACCATGCATTCCAACCACTATGCAACATGCTGCACGCAGTTTTGTAAGCAATGGTTTGGGCCCTTCATGGTAATTACCTTTCAGGGCCAAGGCATTTACCCCATTGGAGCACACAACCTAGTGTATGACACAAAGGCTTGGGAATTGCAGCTGTGGGCACACCAACCTGGACCTCCACACAATGGTTTCAAAAATCACTTCAAGATGCAGGAAAAGCAGACACCACCAACAAAGACACAGGTCACCCTGGATCACGCCTACACCTCACGCAAAACAAACAACTGCAGACACTCCTACTGCCAAGCAGTACATTGCAGGACATCTGGACCATGCCTGATGCAACCACCAGGAACAACATCCAATTTAAATACAGAATGCAATAACAGGTCAGTTGCTCTTCTTTCAGGGGGGGGGGTAAGCACTGCTGATTGCTATTGGCGAATGCCAAACAAGATAACAACAACAATGGCCCATAGAAATACCCAGTGAGGAACCTTCTTGGTTGTATCCAGCATTTCCTTGATGGCTTCGGCTTCTAAGACTGCATCTTCAAAGTTTTTTGGTTTCTTCAGGATCCTGGAGGAGATCATTGTTCAAAGTCCTTTGAATAATTGTGGTAGCATTAATTCATAAAGTAAAGATCCTTTTTCACGAGCAGCAAGCTCTTCTTCCTTGTAAATTGGATTAGGAACCAAAATAGTTTCATTATTGCTTTTCTTCAATACTTTAATTTCATCAGTTCTTTGGGAAAGGAGAGAGACTCCAACCAGGCACAGGCATATAACAAATTCTCAAACTGTCTTGTTTTCTTCTTGGTAGATAGTCTACCAAGAAGAACACCTTGATTGCATCTTAATGCCTTGATTGCAGAGAGGTGTTTGTCAACAATGTGTTATCCAAAAACTATTTTACGAAAGTTGGTGATCAACAATGATCAGTCGTTGAGAATTACTTTCTAATAATTAATGGAAAGGGGGATCAGAGATTTAATTCGTTTTCCGCGACTTTCGAAGGAAACGCAAAAGTCACTCCGTGAGAGTATTTCAAATGTTTCTTTATTTATCTTCACACAGTTGATACAATAATTTCTACCGAGAGCAAAGCGACGTAGATTCGGCGTTCGGACAAAGTCTGGTGAGGTAAAACTTAACGCAACATAAAATGCACCTGTATATATAGCTTTGGCCGGCCGAGGTCAAGGAACGCGCATAGAAACCAATTAGGATCAGGGACATCATGCTTCATTTGTTTCAGAGGAAGGAAGCGTGAGCGCGGTCGGGAAAGTATTCCATCAACAACGGGATTGTGAAATATAATTGCTAGCACACCAGGCGCAGCCAAGCTTCCGGACCCCCTTAAGCCCTTAATTAAAAACTGTTAAGTTTAAAATTCGCTTGTTCTGCGTATTTTATTGCTTGATCTTGTTCTTAAGTGTTCTTAAAACACATTCCCACTGTTTTCGGGTGGTTTTTGGTTGGCAATAGAGGTGAATTTCACATTTTTTTGTTCGCGAATTTTGGTTCGAGATACGCCAAAACGATTGATTTTCGCGCGAAACAAAGACCAAAATTAAAAAAGTAAACGGTTTGTTTGTTTTTAGGTCACGTGAGAGAGGTCTCCTGCAATTTTCAACGAGTTTCACCATTTGGTTCTCAAAAAATCAGCGAAAAGGTATTTTCCCTTAGACTCTTTAACAAAATCGGATCAGATCTGATCCAAGTGCATCTTTTGGAAATTTTGCAGTTTACATTCAAAAATGGCGGGTTTTGCGGTGTCCTTGCTGTTGGTGCTGCTGGTGGTGCATCCCGATGCATCATCCGGCAGATGTGTTGTCAAAGATGGCCGCCTACATTGCTCAGAGGCGTGCGACGCGGACGCAGTTTGAGCGTCCGAGTTTGATGGCAGGGTGGTGTTGACTGGTCCTGTTCTTGATTTTGACTGCTTGGACTTCTTCGGCATCACGGTTAGTTGAAACGGAAAGACTTTTTGGATGTTTTTTCGTCTTGGTTTTGTATGATAAACAGAAAGTCGAGTTGCTGGGCCCCACGCGGTGCGAAGGGATTTTCCGATCTTTGGTCGTTGATCCCGTCAAATTCTGCGTTGGTCATCCGGTTCCTACGGTGTTGTCTCGCTCAGAGGTGTTTTCCACTCCAGCGTCAGTGGCAACTGAGGCGTCATCCTTGACGACGAGTTCAACGGTTTCAACGATTTTGTCTATGGCGGCGACATCTGTCTTTGCTTCCAGCACCACTCTAGGCTTTCCAGGTCCTGTCGCTTCTGCGGACGTCTCTTTGACCGTTTTGCAAACATCGACGATGGTTGCGTCTACTGAAACGATAACACGGACTACTCCGGCCCCTGGTTAGAGTTCAAAACTGTTTTGATCATTAGCTTGTTGTAACTCAAAAAGCATTTTAACCGTGAAAACTTGTCTTTTCAGTTGTTACCAAACCGTCGATTCTGATGTCGGTTCTTAACAACTTTTCGGATTTACCGGAGACTACATTGTTTTCTGGAAACACGGCTAACATTACTCTGACAATTGTGGAGGGGAAAGCTGTGCTGGGAGCTGAATTCGCTTCGGAGCTCTTCTCTAACTGGGCCGTTGGTTTAATTAGTGGCCTTGGAGTTACTGCTCTTGGGTTGGCTGCTGGATGGGCGATGTATTGCCTGAGGAAGAAGGTACTTCCTAATTTTTTCTTAGCACCGCCTTTTGTTTTTAAAACACGTTCTTTGCATGTTGTCTTTCTTTTAACAATTTTGCCAACAACTAACAGTATTGCTCAACGTCAACTAATACCAACTCCAACTCTAAAAAAGACGTTGAAGAGATTGAAATGCAAGAAATGTCTTCAACCCATGTTGTAATGCATGAAGCTTCAGTTAATGAAATAAAGGATGGATTTGCAACCATTAGGTCGCGCATACCACGCATGACAACCTTTAAACCGAGTAAGACTTAGCTGGACCGTAAACCCTGTTTTGCATGACTGCATGTTTTCCTTGGGTGTTTCTTTTTGTCCTATTTTCTCAGCCTTGGTTGCTGCCATTCCTGAGGAGGGCGGAAGAAGTTTGGAGAATCCTCACGCCGCCGATGACTCCAGCGTTGTCGCCTTTACCACCGCAATTGTTGGCTGAAGGGGCTGCGGATTTGATCTCTTTGGACTTCACGCAAGCTGCTCCTCTGGCTGTTCCTCTTCCAGCTCCGACCCTGGCTGATCTCCAACCTGTTTTTAATGAGGCTCAAGAGTCCGGGGTTAATACGAGCTTGGATGATTTTGTTTTGGTAACTGATGATTTAGGCGTGTAACCGTTAGGAAATCGTCAATAAAATGAGCTTTGTACAGAGAGAAATCCTGTTTACATTTACTTCTCAACTGGTACTCAACAGGGAAAGAATTCCGGTGGAAGGGTTCATGCGGATTCTGGGATACTTTGGTGCGGGTTGGGAAGGGATGGATTCAGTAACTAATTCGACACGCGCCGACATATTGTTCAAATC
>CAJPEX010006387.1:0-12794 GCA_905338405.1 Notodromas monacha | reverse complement strand
CGACGAGGAAAGCCGAGACCACAGGGGAATTCTTTCCGTCGGTGTCGGTGAGGATTGAGTCGACGACGTTCCCACGCTGTCACAATGAGCCAGAGTCTGCGGAAATAAATTCCTTGGTCATCAGTTTCCTTATTCTCAAGCGTGGCTCTGAAGCATATTCATACAAGGCCCCGGAGTCTTCCTCGAAATATAAAAAGGAAAAAAAATCCAGATTTTCGCAGAATTTCGTTCTCGTCTGTTAGTAAAATTTTGAATCAAAAATGTATTGGTAGAAATGGGCGGAAAATTTCGTAATAAGTTAGAATATCCAAAGATTCTAGATATTTCTTACGTCTGGCGTGTACTCTCCTAGAATGTATTTTTTAGGGATAATTCATTCTGGTTAATATTGTTTTTGGTCCTATAAACCTTCATAAGCACAAAAAATCCTATAATATTTTCCATGTAGCTTTTTTCTAGATTAGAACACATGACGTCTTCCTTTAAACCTGGAAGTCAATTTAGCTAGCATTTTCAATTTACATTTGAAACTCTTGAAGTTGAAATTCGAGGAACCAGCAAAATTATTAAAGTCAGGAAGAGGGTTTTGAAGTAAAAAAAAAAACATTCCTGTTGGGGAATAGAAAGAATAATTGCTGAAATTGTAATTGGTGATATTCTGGGATTTAAATTGTTTTTATATGAGTTGACCGGATTCTGAAGTTGAAGGCAAGAATTTATTTGCCCAATGAGTCTTTCATTTCCTTCCAAAATGCATGAAGATGAATTTGTATTGCTTTCTTCTTTCCTGTGTCATTAAAATCAATATTCTGGGGGCCAAGATGCCTCCAGAAATTTTTTACTTATAGACGTTTGATTGAGAAAGCCTTCTATTTTAGAGGGTTTTCTTGTATTGTTCTTAGGGGTTTCAAACAAGGACTTTAAAAAATTTGACACAGTGAGGTTTGTGGCTAAAGGGAGGTTTGATTTATCAAGGTTTCACTCTTAGTTCATTTCCTTTGCATTTTCTCCATTTATACATTGTTATAGTTGCCGCGGAGTTCCTTGAAACTCCAGATGTAAAAAAATTAGGGCTTCTCTCAGAGCAACAGAAGTTCTGATCCTATTTGATCAAAGAAGCCTTATTTCTCATCACCCATCACCTTGGGATTCGTTTGTTTGTTGGAAGCACTTTTCTTGGAATCTCGATGCCAGAAGAAAGACACAAATCCTTTCTTCTTGTGAATCTTCGGCGTTTGCTGAACCACTGCAGTCTTGTTCTCTGATCCTTTCATCTCACTGGCTTGAGCAGTCAAATCGTTGATATCCGTTTTCCCGTCAAATTCGTCTTTGTCAACAGCAGTATTGCTTTTGATGCCACCCTCGTCTTTCGTCTCGTCCAGGTTATTATCGCCGTTTTTCTTGGCAGGATTCGCCATATATTTGCACGTATCCGGAGACAGGTAATGCTTCGCAGAATTGCGCTGAAAATGCGAATTCGTTCGCGGAAATCCCGAAGGCAGTTTGCCTTCCAGCCATCGCGACAAAGTGTGCTTCGTACCACAAGCACTTCTCAAAAATTCCGCGTGGAAATTATTCTTTCGCTTTTTCTCGCCATCATTACGAAGTTCTTCGTCGTCTCCATTAGATGTCGCTGCTGTCGACGTTGTCCCCGGCCATTTTTTGCTCACGATGTGAAACGTGTCCAAGGACATGGAGCGTTTCGTGAGCAGGACTCGGTTGCTGAGGAACCTCACAGCTGTCAATGTTTGCAGTTCCCCAGACGTCGAGTGTCGCATACCGGGCTCAGTTTTGCACAATTGCTCAGTTTCCGAGGTGTGCAGGTCAGCGAGTGTCGAGAATCTCGCGATGACGTATCCGTCGACGCAGCAGGTGTCGTCAGCTGAGCGTCGATTCAAATCGTTGCTGCCGGATGACGAGGCTGCTCCTCGGAACTCTTCTTCGTCGATGGCAGTGACGAGGTCGTCTTCCACCCCGTCACCGACGTGCAAATCGCTGACGTCGTTCCATGAGTCCGGGCTGAAAGCCTGAGGCGTCGGTGGCAACACTGAGATTCTCGGCAGGAATTCCGCAATGAGCAACGCATTGCCGTCGTCGTCGTTGTTCGCCAGCAATTCGGAACTGATGCTGGAGAAATTCAGGAAAGAACTCGTCGTTGATCCTCGCACGCCGGAAGTAGTCGCACCTTCTTCGTCGTCGACATCCTCGTCATCGTCTTCGTCGTCTTCTTCTTCGCAGACGTCATCGGATTCTTCACTGCGACTAGTTGTCGTCGTTGTCCCAGTGGTTGTAGTGGTGTCGAGTCTGTCGAGCTCTGCGTCGTCAGCAAATTGCATCGACGGACTGCCAGTGAGCAAAATGTCACTGCAGGACTTATTGCTGCCATTTTTGCTCAAAGAAAGCTTCTCTGTCCAACGCTGGAGGAGTTTATCGGGCTGCTTGGAAGTCGTCACTGTCGACTCGCATTTGCCAAAAATCCCTCCGCGTTTCTGTCGATTGTTTTGCTGATTTTGAGGATGATGATGATGATGGTGATGATGATGATGTCGATGATGGTGGTGTCGGTGACGTTTCGGCGCCAGTTCCGGATAATCCTTTTCGATGCTTCCGTCGACGTAGTTTTCGAATGCTTCAGAAGGCGCCTTTCGACACGCGTGTCGCTTGCTACTCGGCGGCGGCGGGACGACACTGGACGAAGGCGGCGTTTTCGTAGTCGGCAGTGAGTGAGTGCACGTGAACGGCCTGGGTTTATTATTATTGTTGTGGCTTTCGTGAATATGATTGCTGATGCTGGGCCTCGAAGTGTCAATGTTCTGCACCTTGGGCGACTCGAGGACAATGGCCGCCACTTCTGCTGCCGCGGCGGCGTTGGTGGCCGGGGAATCCGTGTCGGTGTCGATGACGACGGCAGTGCTGACAGCAGACGACACGACGTCGTTTTTACTGGCCTTGGCTTCTCCGCGTCCGTCGCAGAAGCTGTGCAAAGAACTGAGTTCCGCGTCGCTGCTGCTGCATTCTTCANATGACGCTGAGGGCGTCGAGTTTGGAGTGCAAAGGGCGCCCATTCGCCGCCCCGTGGTGGTGATGGTGGTGGTGGCGACGCTTTCCGGATTTCTTGCCGGGGATCGACGTCGTCGTCACGAGAGACGTGATGCCTGACAACGTGTTGTCGTCACCAGCAGACAACAGCGCGTTCTGACACAAGATGTCGAGAAAGTGTTCGACTGAAAGCACGTCCGCGCGGGACAAGGGATTCGTGCTGGCAGCGGAAGAGTTAATGGTTGTTAGGTTGGCTGTCGTCGTCATTAGTGGGATTGTGTCGTACACGGGCTCGGGTTTGGGAGCATGAGCAGCAGCAGCAGCAGCAGCAGATGATGTCGTCGTCGACGAGGACAGTGTCGACGACGATGAAGACAACGATGACTTATTCGCGCCCAACTTGGCACAAATTGCTGCTCGCCACGTCGTCGACTTATTGCTGCTCTGTTGCTGCTGCTGTTGTTGTTGTTGTAGTAGTTGTTGTTGTTGTTGTTGTTGTTTAGAGGCAGCCAAGAGCGGGGATATTTTGGCGGGGTCCACGTTGAGGAGGTGAGCGATGCGGAGGTAGTCCTTGCAGGAGTCCTCGGAAGAGGGCGCCACGTGGATGCGGGCGCCGGAGCGCGCAGGAAGGAGGCGCGGGAGGGCGGACGACGGCGACGGGCGCGACGAGGGCGCCGGGTCGTGGGGCGCCGCGTAGGGGCGCTGGAACCGGACGGAATGCTTGGGCGAACACGGCTGACTCAGACTCCCGCTGCTCGGGTCCAGCAGGCTCGCGGGGTCCTGCGAACAACAACAACAAGAACCGGGAGAAGGAAAGCCATTATTTTCTCTGTTATATTAATCGAGGTAGTCTCTGATCTCGAGTTATTTTTATTTTCCTTCCTTTTATTTTAATCTAATTTATTTTTTCTTGGGACCCGAGGGCTCCTTCTTTCTCTTCATTACCCCACGAATTTAATGAAGTATTCCATCCATGAAATTCTCATATATTCAATAATTATATGCATTAATTTATTGATTATTTATTTATTGGGCTTGCAAAGAGATAGAATATAAGATTGACCCGGAACATATGGACCATGTTTAAAAATTATAGAAAGACAATTAAATAAGAAATATCAGAACCTAGAATCCTAGATAATATCACAGATTCACAGGCAAACTTCTCAAACAAATTAGATATGTATTTATTTATTGGACTGATGGTAAAGAAATTAAAAAAGAACACATTGACCCGGAACAAGTAGAGCATGTTTGAATATTGAATAAATTTAATTGAACAAAAGGAACATAATCTGATTCGAATGGTCGCTTTTTAATTTGAATTTCACACTTTTATCATGAATTTCTCAAGTTCTATTGAAAATTTGAAAACTATTAGCCTTCGGAACATGTTGACAAAAAAGGTTTAAAAAACGTTATTCAACCTGACTTTTCTTTGGTGAATGCGATTACAAAAATGGGGAATTCGGTCTGACAGAAGGAATGACTTCTGGAGTTAACGAATTCCTAACTTCAAGTTTAAATTAAAATCCGATTTTTTAAAATCTGAGCGTATATATTTCATGAAAAATTTACTAATTATTCTTAATGGGATTTGGAAACTGTATTCTTTATTTTCAATACTTTATTATGATGCATCACAAAAACGAAAAGTTGCATTTCAAATGGTCTTCATGCTCACATTTATAAATGGAAAGCCGGCACTGTTTTAATTTCAATTGCTTTACCATTTTCTCGAGACCACACTCAGCTTCCCATCATTTATAAATTATAAAATGCGACTTTTTTAATAAGATGTATCCCACAAATCGACAATATTTTTTCGCACTGACTTCTTTGAAGCACTTAAAAAAATGAAAATGGGGAAAATGTTCGGAGTTACGATTATCAACTACAATGTTCTAGGTTGAAGGTAGTATGATCTGGTTTCAAAGCATCGATCTATGTTCATATTTCCCGGGCCAAGCTGTGTATTCACAATCAATGAAATTACAATGTTATCACTGCACAATATTATTTTGAAATATTGCTCAATTATGGAAGAACGAATGATAAAGTTATTATACAGACGAAGTTTATCTCACGAATCATAGGCAGGCTCGGTCACGAAAAGTGCCTTGTCCGTTATTTCGTGGGTGAAAAAAAGTTCTTGGAGTTTCGTAAATTTCAATTACATACTAAACTACTGCAATTTTGAACTTTCGAAAAGGAAGTCGAGTCGAGCCAAGTTCGCGGAAACATCCCGATCGGTTCCAGCTTTGAGTGCTGATCCAGAAGGCTCCTTTTTTGCTGAAAAAGTCACTTCCCTGGTCAAATGTCTCAAGAATAGCTTCTGTGTCGTGCATGTGGGAAATATTCCAGACGAACTTCCCCTCCGGCTTTTGAAGTTTCACTGCTGAAAATTGCCTACATTTAAATGCAGCATTTCCATCGTTGAACCAGCAGTCATTTTTCCTACATATGAAGAGTTTGTTTCTATGCTGCAAATATCTAAAGATAAAAATTAAAGCTTATTCATCCTGCACGAATATTGAAATTTTGGCCCTTCTTTCCCGCATCCAGGAAAATAAATTTAGAGAAACTTTTGGGGGAAAAAATCCTGAAAACCCCACTGAAATTCCTGCTTGAGGCATGCCAACTCAACGTCATCATAAAAACCAGAAACTTATTGGATGAAATTCGGAAGAAAATTGAATAAACTGTGACGAGATTCTCTTTTCTTCGTGTACAACGATTTAATCATTTCTTCACTTTTTTTGCTGAATTTTGTTTTTACTCCTCGAATAAAGTGGATCTTGCATCGTAAAGACCTCGATATTTTTATCCATTTTCCATTTCATGTTTCATGTGGAGAAATCTAGCTGGGGTGGAAGAAAATTCGTCGATTGTCGTTTCATAAAAATGAGAATAAAAATGCAGTTCCAGTCTATTCCTAAATACCGTATAGCTTGCTGTATATTTATCCCATTGAAAAACATTCTTTCATTTCCAGCAGAAAAGCGATGAGATCTCATCTTATATATACTATATATGTTGTGACGAACCAGCAGGAGCAATCTCAACCTCGTTGAATTCAAATGAGTTGAGAAAGTTGAAAGGAAGCCGGGATGATGTTGGGATATATATACACTTTCGATATACCGAATATATACCTGTGATATACCCCGTATATAGCGGCGAAGAAGCCACTCAGCAGGCATCGATTCAACGAATCAATGCGTATGCACAAGAAAATCCTCAAGAGCCTCTTGTTTGCCTTTGAATCCCTGTACCCCCACAGGCTGTGTTGCCCAACAAAGATCAGCCCTGGGGGGATCTGTGTGAGACCCCCCGCTATATACGAGTATATGCTTGTGACCAAGCGGTTTTGCCTCCGTTCCGCATTTATATGAAAAAGGGAGGCGTCTCGAGGGTGTAGAACATACTGAACACTTCCATGGGCAAGAACTAAATGATACATATTGTATTTATTATAAACTGTATATTTAAAAAAATTTGATAGGATATACTTGTGGGATTAAGTTTTATTAAAAAATAATAATTTTTTTCATTCCAGTTTTCAATTAAAAAAAAATTCAATAAGATATTTCCGATTTAATTATGCTTCTATCCCTGGAGTTAGCCCTTTGTTGTGGACAATAATTTAGAAATTGTCAGTTTCGCCCAGATTGACGAGATGAAGTGCTCCTTCGACAAGGTTCACGACACAAGGACATTGTCTCTTTTGTTATGCAGATTGAGTGTGAAATTTTAATTCAATTTTGATGTTGGTTATTTGATTCATCAACAGGAAACAGCTTTGCACTGATCGCTTTGGAATTTTACAATCTTATATTTACAGCAGCTATCTACAAACAAAAGCGGGAAAGTCTCAGACATTTTAGAGATTGAGGGTTATATATTTTCAATCGATGAATACAATTCGTTTGGTGAATCCATCATATTCTGCAGATACGACGTTATTTTCTGCATAAATTATTGTGTATCCCTTCGTAATGAATTCAACTTTCGAAGAGAAGTGAATCTGCAACAGGAGAATTTGTACATTTTCGTCAGACTTACGCGTCTAGCTAGAAAATAACTCATTTATTTGCTATGAGGCACCAGCAAGGAGTTTACATTTAAATACTCATTCGAGTTTCGCTTTCAAAAATTGCCAAAATTGGTAACATCGTCTTCCATTATAACAACGGAAAATGCTGAAAAATGCATATTCACTGTAAGATGTTCATGTGATTCTTTACCTATATAAGCTCATCTTTAAAAACTGATCACTGTGCATAAAAGTGTATACGTTGAACTCGATTTAGCAATCTTTAAAAAAGGCACGAAACGACTCCGTTTATTCTAGCTTTTAATGATAATTACTATCATTTTATCTTATATTCATCCTTAAAAAATAAATGAGGTGTACAAATATTTATATGCATAATTTCTCCTCCTTTTTCGTGTCTACATTGCAAAACTAACCTGGACGAGCGCTTGAGTCATTTTGTTAACGGCAAATCCTTGGATAAACGAAGCATGGCTGTGTTTTGGAATATTTACTCGAATTTATGCGTTCTTTTTCGGCCAACTTGTTGCTTCATAAAAAGAAAAGTTAGAAATATTTCGTTCCTGTGTATCCAATCACGTTAATTACATCGTAGCGCAGTGCATATTATTGTTGTATTTTTAGACGAACACGTCACCTTTTTTTTCCAATTTTCCGATACTTAAAGGCTGGAATTGACTTGACGTCAGATCCGCACCAGACTCATCAAACCCGTCCCTATATCCGAAATTTCATTTCAGGTATATCTACTATTATAAAGTTGCTTGCCGTCCGGTGTTCGCAGCATTTTTTTAATTTTCTGGCTCTCCCTTCCTTCCTGCCCCTTACCACCCTCCCACAGAGCCCCAGAGCGGCCTGCAGGAGGGTCGCGTGAGAGTTCATGGAGCACAACAAGGCATACAGATGGAAAAATAGCTTTTATAAAATGGTATAGAGCCAGAATCCCTGCTGTAGTTTTAGTTCAAAGCTTATTGAGTATGGTCAGAACTGTTTGAAGCATAACATCCCCATATTTTACATTACAAATGATTAATATCAACAGACCTCTACATCCAATCAACCATGCCAATATATTTTGAAGCATTCAGCACTGCTGAAAACAAAACAAAACACAAAATTATTTTAACTTGAGCAGCCCAATTCCCTATGGCCAACTTATTACATGAGCTAATGAACTTGAATACTTACAGAAATTTTCATACATTTTGTTATTGGGGAGGGGAATAAAGTGTAGGCACCTGCATCAGTTGTGCAATTGGACATTTTGGATGTATTTTCTGTTCTTTTAACATCCATGTTAAATAATTGCTCATTTCTCAATTATTTCTTCATTCTGGTGTATGTGATGGAATGTGTTTGGATGAATGTGGGGGGTGATGAGAGGGGGTCTGGATGTGGGAAGATTGCTTGAACCTTCTGAACAATGAAAAGCAGAAAATAAAGCTTGATGATCAATTAATCAGCATACAATGATTTTTTATATAATTATTGATTCCTCCTCATCTGTTGGAAAAGGATTCTCTATGATCCAGAATTTTTCTATTCAGACAAATGCACTCAATTCTTAGCCTGAATAATTAGCAATGTTTTTGAATCTGAAAAAATTAATGGGGCTGAGAAACATTGCATCATTTTCTGTTATGCTCAAGGATATCTCGGATATTTTCCATTTTTTATTTTTGTCTTGAAAAAAAATTGCTGTAAAAGAAAAATTGATGTTGACAAAATGTTATTTAGAGATTCCACCTATAATATGACTATTTACAGCATTATTCAGTTTAACATGATTGTTAAAAGAAAAATGGATTTTATACTAGCAAAAACTTGGGCGTGTGTCATATGTTGGGATAGATTTTTTTGCATGTCAAATTCTATGCCAGACAGGATATGGGGTGTCTTACTTGATGGCATGTAGTAGACAGTACTTGAGTACATTTAGTATACAGTGGAGCCCCAAGATGCAGATGCTGTATTTGGTGCTTGAACCATGTCCCTATGTTGAACTCCTCATTTTTGATAATTTTTTCCAATAGATTTCAACGGGAACTTACTTGATTGCTTCTCCTGTTCATCAAAAGTCAGGAATGATTCCCCAAAATATTAAAAGCATTTTTCTTAATACAAAGAAAAATAAAATAAGTGATGTGATGAACAGAATCACACAGAATCTGGTCTGTTGGCATAAAAAGGAAAAGCTCAAGAAGCAAATTACAATTCCAAATCTTGCTTTACTTTTTGCGAATGATGGAAAAAAGAAAAAAAATTAGCCTGTTTTTATTACGAATTTGTGTTAAGGTTTAAAGAAAATTCATTATCAATTTCTGGGGATATAATTTTAGCTCAATTTATCCAAAGTATCAAAATTTTGAAAAATAAAAGTTGCATATCTCTCTAGAAATGTTGGAAAAGTGTCTGTATCTCAAGACATATTGTCCACATGTCAGGGCTGATTTGTTTTGGGCTTCAAGTGTCTATAAGTCAAATCAATATGTTGGGGCATCCATATGTTTTGGCCCCAGCACTGTATGATTTATCCCACCTGCTGAATAATTTTTGGACTTTGACTATTCCCCTCAAAAGCTTGAACTAAAACTTCAAACTAAAACTCATGCAGAAAAAGGCTGGAGACCTTGTGCTTTAAATAAACTTTTACTGCTGCTTTGTCTTCAATATTGGGGATGGGTGGGTGTATGCAACATACGCGTAGGATGTCCAGTTTTTATTTTGTAGAGTGTGTTCTCTTTTGTTTTTGTCATTGTACTAAAACTCATACAGAAACAGGCTAAAGACCTTGTGCTTTAAATAAACTTTTACTGCTGCTTTGTCTTCAATATTGAGGATGGGTGGGTGTATGCAACATACGCATAGGCTGTCCAGTTTTTATTTTGTAGAGTGTGTTCTCTTTTGTTTTTGTCATTGGTTTATGCTTTGTTTCATGCTTTGAAGTGATTGAATGTATTTTAGGGGAGTTGGGTTGGGTGGGGAGGGGGTTTGGATGCAGGAGTTTTGGTTGTACCTTGTGAATGCTGAAAACCGGCAAATAAAGTGTTCTGTTCATTCTGTTCATTCATACATTCATTCAAAGTTGGTGGGAAAGATTTTAACTTTGCAGCGTGTGCTGCTTTGAAATATTTGTAGTGCAGTAAAATTATGAAGTATGGGAAGTGAAGAGCTCATTATTTGCAAATCAGTGTTACCTAACCTTTTTGGGCACACGGACCAGCTAATTTCTATGAAATTTTTCAAAGACCAGCAAATTTCCTAACAATTGTCTACATACTAACCTAGTTTCATAAAAAATTTCTGACTCAAATAATTTGTTTGAAAGACTGTATGGCAGATTTTTTTTAAAGTTTCTTCTTTTGTGCAAAAAAGTAAATTACAAATCAAAATGTAGCAGCTACATTGGAATGTCTTCAAAAATTAGAAAGGTGGCCTTGAAGAAAGGTTTCTCATGATTAAAAATAAAAATATATTATTACAGCAGGGGGAAATTTGACTATAAAGTGTTATCATTGGAAGAAAAGCCAAATTTTATGTTTCATCAGATAATTTCAACTGCCATCGTCTTTTTAAAATTTCAGATAAAGATATGATACTTGATTGCTACATTTAATACATTTATTTTTCAATTTACTATACTGAAGAAAATTTATACTGGCAAAAAAAAAAAAACGTTTGCAGACCAGCAGCATTCTGTGAACTGCAGGTTGGGTAACACTGGTCTAAACATTATCGCATATGCCTGGAAAAATGGGAGATATTTGCATGAAAAATGTAAATCTTGCTTTGTCCTGACACGCTATCACTATATAACCGAAGTGATTCTGTTCATAAGATTCGAAAACAATATGAGACTTTTCTGAGGAATGAAACTTTTCCAGGAAGGAGGGATGCGATCATAAATTACGGGCAGCAGCACGCATAGTAACCCTTTTCTCCGCAAAATATAGATCCCCCGATTTTCACCCAACTATCTTCTGTCAGAATTTTTCTTCATTTATGCCGACAGGATTTTTGACGCAAGGAAATTTATTCGTAACGCGGCAAGACGTTTCTCGACAGATTCATGCACATAAAAAAATATATATATATATATTTACATATATATATATATAGAGCGGAAGGTGAGTCCTTGTAATGTGCTGTACTCTTATAAAGATGTACGATATACGCGAGGGTTGGTTCATAAGGTTTTCAGATGCTTTAAAATAGATCCAACAGAGTTTCAACAATAAAAACGTTTTTCCTCGCATAGCTTCTCCATTGGCAACACTGCTGTGCAGTTCAACATACTCTTTGCCGATTTCGATTATTTTCCTAATGCAATTAATCCCAAAATAAAAACAGTGCCGAAAATCGAGTTCTGTCAGTTAATTAGGCAACCAATGACTTCTGGCCGTTCTTAACAGTGAAGAAAAAAAAAATGAAAGGGCTTGATATTGAGGACACCGACAGCCTCATTTTCACCGTCAAAACAGCCTCTTAATCAAATAACTGAAACCAATTTTTGCAAATATTTTTATCGTTGGATTCATTGCATGAAAAAAATGCACTAAAATCGCCGGATTGTACGTTCAACAGCCCTGAAGCGTTGCCAAATGATGGGGCTATTAAAAATCGATTAAAACCTTTTTGTTTTGGAATTGTTGAAACTCGGTGTTGGATCTGTTTCAAGACGACTCACAATATATGAACCAACCCTCGTATACATGCAGTATATATAGGACGGTATATATCCGACAGGACAGGACAAGACTGGGTGGCGAGGCGAGGCTATACACAGTTCATTCTTTTCGGGCCTCCGACGACGAACCCGAAATGGGTTGCACTTACATCTGCCGTTCCAGCAGGTTCTGCCACATGGACTTGAGCTCTGCCGACGGCGCTTTCAGCATCACCACCTTTTTGACCTTCCTCCAGTGAAGACACGAGGCTCCTTGGCTCCCACCGCTGAAAAGCCCGTTCTTGTCCGGAGGGGGTTTCGGGTCCAGCACCAGCCGAAAAGTCAGAGCTGTTACATGAATGTAAGACACGGAGGATGAAAGATAAAATCCATCGTTGGGATTGAAAAAGAATACTGCACGGCACTGATAAAACCGCGTCTTAACAAATTTTTCTTTGTTACAAAGTACTTGTATTGTCCATGTTCATGTAGTGTATATAGCAAACACATCGCACGCAAAAAAAGGTGTAAAAAAAACCAGCACCAAACGAAAAGTCGGAGCCGTGTGGATATATGGTGCAAGGAAGAAAGATGAATCCATATTCGAAATTGAACTACAGTGATACGGTATAACTGAAGCTATTTTTTTGAAAAAAAAGTATTCCGTTAAAATAGTTTTAAAGTTTCAAGGGAAAAATGCGATAAAACTCTCAACAGCGTTCATCGCGACAGAATTGCGGCAACAGACTAAAGTTTTTTGCACAGGCACTCCCCTAAAATTCTACGAATCCGGAGATTTAGTTTTTTGCCAAATACGGTCCAATAATATTCGGAGAAAAAACTCAAGGGGATATAGTGAACTTTCCGCTTCAGAAAGCGACAAACAATTAACAAACATTTCCACTGAATTTATAATTTTACATGAGTCACTGAAGAAAGTTAAGAAGATTTCTCCGGAAGAGCGGCAGTTTCAAATTATACCCGAACGAAATTCACAGTACCGCAAAATTGAATTTCGGACTGACTTTCCGT
>CAJPEX010006386.1:0-12797 GCA_905338405.1 Notodromas monacha | reverse complement strand
TCTCCAGTAGAATGTTCTGGAATATTCCTGTGGATTCCTGAAACTAATCGACATTTATTATTGCAGGTTTTTACGGTACCCGCAACCGGAGGACGGTACGATAATGTACCGAATTATTCCGCCACAGTACTTGAGTAAATACGGTACTTAGAGCTATAGTATTTTTTTTTTCATTTTTACCACAAAAATTCATAAAACGTAAAACCAAATCCTAATTGATTGCAACCGAATACTTCTCATGTTGATGCAGCCATTTTTCTTCCTCTCTGGATATATTTTCAGCGTTGATAATGGAAAAAGGTTCGAGGTCAAGATGTTTACAACTTCGAAGCCTTACTCTTGAATATAACCAATTTCCGGGATTACGGTACGTTCCTTTCATTTCTTCCCCTCTTATTTCGACATTAAAAGAAATGGGGGGAAATGGGAAATTATTCCTCTTCTGTTGAAGAAACAGCACCGCGGATGAATGACTGCACTACAGGGGTGGTCGTGAATAAATATCTGCTTCGATATAGGACCAGTATATATATATTTATATATATATATATTTAAATAGATACTGTATATCGGGAAAATATACTGCTTCTGAAAGATATACTCGCACACTATAGGACTGGGTACACGCTGAGCCCACCTGTGCTCGCTGCCAGCAAAAAAAGTAGGACAAAACACAAGCGACCATAAAAGAACAATATGGGGTGAAGCCTTGTCAATGCCGGGATACGAGGGCCCTTGGGTGAAATTAAAATCGCCCAGGATTTTTCCTACCTGTGGCCGCCGGGCATTGAGTGAGGGCAGCTTTTCCAGCAAGATTCAAGAAGGCATCTCACCTCTTTCTGTGTTTTTAAAGAGTGAACAAAGATGCAAAAAAAAATGGTCAGATCCAGTTTACCCTTGGGTTGAGGAACCAGCAGGGTTGTTTTTTCTTTTCTTTTCAAAACTGGAAGCCCAAGGAGGCAGAAATAATGTGACAAAAATAATAGTTTCACCATTGTGTGGCAAAGTTGGGATATTTTGCTAAAATTGTGTACTCATGAGGGCAGCAAATAAAAAAATCATTTTTGAACCAAGGCCTCAGTCTAGAAAAAGTCCAATATTGTTTTTTTATAATCCTTCAGAAAATTTTGGTTCAAAAAAATAATTTCCCCCCTGGGATTTCTTGAGACCATGAGATTTTCTGTGCCTGGATTTTTCCTGAATTAAGCTTTGGCAACCTGGGTGCATTTCAGTGACCTTTGGTCAAATTGAATTGCCCCTTGCCCAAAAAAAATCCCGACTTTGCCACAGGATGACCAGGAACCCTCCACCATCCAAGGTTTAATAAAGCCACAGATTTTAGTTCCTCTCAGCTCCACAATTTTTTGAGGAAAGTTAATATGGAATAGGATGACATTTTTCCAAAAAATAACATAGAAAGAAGATCTTGGGGAAAAATATGATTCAGGCCTTTACTGTAAAAGGTTCTTAGGCTGTTGATTGCCAGCTCAGGCTGAACTTTTGTGTCATTTGATCAAACAAAAAAAGATTGGCATGTTGCAAAACTCCTTATTAGGTCGAAATATATCAGAATACACCTATAGCAGGTGACGTTTTCATAGTACATGTAAAAAGGTATCTTTACATAATATCACGAGCATGTCATGGATAAATTAAAAATATGCAGTCCTATGCCTAAGATTATTATGCATTGTCTCATCAGCATATTGAAGGATGCCTTTTGGTGACCTTTGATCAAACCAAAATATAGACTGACATACAAATCCTTTATTTGCTTCCTTTCAATATTGAGGAAAACAGTTCTCTGCTGTTCAAAAATTAAGTTTTCTGAGTGTTTGAATGCATGGCTCAGAAAAATAAATTTTAAATACATTTATCACATTGCGATTACGTCAAACCTTCATAAGTCTAAAATCACTATATCTCAAATTTACAATTAAACAATGGCCAATTTCCCACAAAAAACAATGCATTGTATTGCTCTCTATCTCAAAAAAATTCGGCTCTATAACTTANTTTTTTTAGTCCCATTGAATTTAAATTGGAAAGGAAAGAAAACTATGAATTAAGAGGATTACCGGTATGTACTTCTTACACCTGTACAGTTTTTGATGGGCAAAATGCTTCAATCTTTTTAGACTCTTAAATTTGAACTTACTCATGAATGTTCAAGAACAAGAGAGGCCTGGCAAGTAAACGTGATCTAACGGATCGGCCAGAATCGATTATTCTGGGATGAATGGAACACGCATTCGGCGTTCTTGCTGGAACGTGAGATTTTGGAGCAGAAAGCACGAGTTGGCGCTTCGCTACACAAATTTATTTTCCCTTTTTTTGATGATCATGTTTTGGTCTAATACCTAAAGTACCCAAGCTATTCCATCAACCGACAAGCTTTCTGCTGTACCAAAAATGAGAAGTTGCAAGAATTCCAGAAGGAATGCATGCCTTCTGAGAATTTATTTTGAAATATTGTACTGTAATTTTGATTTTTCAAGTCAAGTTTCGAGGGACCAGCAAAAATTCGAATTCTAGGGAGATTTTGTATTCGGGAAACAACCTGCTTGTTTTTCAGGGGCATAAATTGAGAAAAAATTGCAGGAAATTTTAACTGACAATATTCTGGACATTGAAATGCTTCTTGTATGAGTTGACAAGATGCTGAATTAATTGTAAGCACGGGTTCATTGGCCTATTTTAGTCTTTCACTTCGTTCCAAAACACCTCATGTTGAATTTTCAACCTTTTCTCTTTCCTTTCTCAATAAAATAATAGCCAAAAGGCCTCCAGTTAATTCGAGTTGAGGAGGTTCGAGGAGGAATAAGACTTTGAGTTAGGATTGTTTTTAATGCATTGTTCCTACAAGAGAATTCAGCAAGGGGCTTGAAAAAAAATTCGAGAAGTTCAATGCTGATTCAAATGTTTGATGTCGAGTAAAATTGGGTCAATGAGAGGCTTTGATTTGAATGAGCTCGAAATTAGCTAATATTGTTATATTCTCCAAAACCTTCCTGTTGATACTGTATAAAATAATTTTACTTCTGATGCATCGAAATAAATGAAATAAAACTGGATAACAGACCTCAGGTTCATAAAATTCCAAGAGCATATACGACGAATAAAAAAAAAAGCTATCCTTCTTTTCATAAGGTAGCCAATATATTAAAATCACGCGAGTAACAATGAAACGAAAATCATGACAAGTATCGAGGGTAAATCACGCATAATATATTGGAACGTTAAGGAATGAATCTCTATTCTTTCAAGGATTCCGAGCATCTCGAAATGAGTGTATGTAAATCACCAAGACTTCCAAATAATCAACATATGGAAGGTTAGCCTCGGGGCACTTGAAACCTCAACAAGATTCACTAAAACCCGTTTTCCGCACTCAACAAATATTAATCAAAAATCAACCTTCATAAGTTTTCTGTCATCGGCGAAACACAATTAAAATTTTTCATCATTATGTCTGTAGTTGGTGAAGTGAATCCCAAGTACCCATGGGGAGGAGTGGACTGTGGGTTTCCTGGCTACAGCGCATCATGTTTCCCGAAAGCACCAGCAGCAGTTTCACTCAGGGGTTCTATGAGAGACTCTGCCTGGTTCTGCAGCTCAGACCCAGAGGACGCCTCTTACCAATTTGATTCAACAGTAAGACAATTTCGTGTCAGCAGTAGTAAGAAATGATTTGGACAAAAACGGTGGAATATTAAAAAACGAGTTAATGATGAACTATAGTTTGCAAGAGTCCGGTAGAAAAAAGTGCTGTATAAGATTGAACTAATTGTGTGCTTCTTTTTTTGGAAATTTTCCATCAACTGTTTACAATACTATATGCTGTACAAGTACACTTATTTTTTTTTAGTGTTTTCCATGCCATAAGAGCAAGCTTTGTGTGCTTTCTTTTCTGAATTTATTCTCTGCATTTTAAAATTGAGAAAAACATTCTTATTGAGCTTTTGGAGGGTTTTAATTTTTTCCAAGCAGGAAGAATGATTTAAAATGTTTCCATTGAAGTGTATGGGGAACTTTGATCCAATAAAATGCAGACATTCCAACAAATACGAGTAAATGGGTGCAATTAATTAAATCTCTATCATTTCCCAGGTAAAATTTTAAAACATGTGATGAAAAGGAAGCAATGAAATAAGCAAGTGATTTTTTGTTCCTTTTGGAGAAAATTGGCAGCATATATAGATCAAAAGTCCCAAGGAAGTACAGTCAACCCCTGCCCAATGGACCTCTCACACAACAAATTTTTGCAGAACAGACTGCCTCTGGGAGGCAGTTTTGCCTCGTGCATAACAAACAAATCCTCATGACAGACTTAATTCTCTTGAAATGCCCGCTGTATGCAAGTGAACATGAGTCCCTTGTCAGAAAGATATTCTTGACAAGAAAGGAAAACGTTCCTTTCAATTGAAATCTGAGCTATTTGAGAAATCAGCAATAAAATATTGGAAAGTTTGGGTCTCAAGACACAAGAAATGGAGAAAATGAAACAGCTCAATCAGCCGGGCTGCAGCCGGGACTAAAAAGTCCTAGTATAAAATGTTATATTTTCTGTTTGATAAGAGAGACAAATTTTCACAAGTCCAAACAGGACAGCTGATGAAGTTTCAACTTGAGTCAAGATAGCAAACGCAACAAAAAAACTTGACTCTTTGCAAGGTCTGCACAATTCGATGATCCAAACTTGATTGATTTTTCTGCTGGTTTTCAGCAAACAGGAAGATTATTTCAATGAAGAAAAGAATGCAAAGAAAGGCTCCTTGGTGTTCAAGGATTCACCAAGAATAGATTTTTTAGAATGATGGAACAAATTTTGGGAGGAAGTTTGTGGGAACTCAAGGTCAACTCTGGTCCCACAAGATTCATCAAGGATCAGCATCTTCTGCTAAATGTAGTAAATCTGTTGTTTCTAAACCCCCCTTATTTTTTATTTTCAACATCCCTCACATCCTCCTCCTTCACAAATTAACTTTAAAAGAAAATGTCATTATTAATGCTGTGAATATGAGTGTGTTGTGATTTTTTAGTTATGTTGGTTGTGATCTTGCTTGTTTTGCATAAGTGTAAACATATAGGATAATCAAATTTGCATAACAGACTAGCCTGTTGCAAAAATTAAGTCTGTTGTGTGAGGTTGAATGTACAGAATTATTCAAAACATTTCAATTCTTCTGATTCAGCAGACAAACCATTTGTCCAGAGTTGACATTACAATTTTCAAAAATGTAGGATTATGATATATTGTGGCAAAACGTCTTCTGCTTTTGAACTCTTTTGAGGTGTTGTGACCAATAATGAATCCTAAAAATAGAATGCCATCCCATAATCCATTCAAAGTTGCACCTTTTATCGCCCTGCCTTATGTACTGAAAATCCATCATTAGCAGCAGCCTGAGTCCAATGACCTTTTCCTCAGCACGCCAGTCTTAATGACCCGTCTAATCAAGCTCGTTTTTTTTTTTGAAATTGATCCGCAGGAGCTTGAAGAGCTGAAAGCAGAAGTGAAAGCAGTCGTGATGAACAACTGGGACCCCACTCCGAGACAAGTGATCGATCTCTTGAACGGCGGCAAGCTGGGAAAGTACGACTGGAACCTCGTTGCACACGCGAGAAACATGATCCTCGCCGAAATCTGTCTGGCCACCGAGTCCTGGCATTCTTTCTACAAACGACTATCTTGTTTGTAAGCAATCATATCTCATTTTTCCTCTTGTACAATTTCCAATTTCTTTTCCCGCCCGACTGATGTGAAATATCCAGGTGCCCCACGTCAGCCGTGGTTGAACTCATTGAACGCGATCTCGACCCAGATGTGAAATATTACTCTGTGAGTTCTCCGAGGCTCGAATAATTTTTAACGACTTTTAAAACTATCCATCGCCTTCGTCATTCATGGGCACTTTATCGAGATTTAAACGCTTCATGTGCACGGGGGTGGAAAGAAAAATTCAAAACTCGGATTCTTATCGTTATTTAGGACATTGCGGATATGGTGAAACCTTCCGTGCTTCGAGAACACATCAGACAAATGGACATCGAACTCGGGCAACTGAACGAATCATACGTTGGCAGCATCAAGACCAACATCCTGAACAACGTTTGTTCGTGGGGATTATATTCATCTGCATTTAATTTAAAGAATATATATATATATATAATTTCGTATGCATTGATTTTCCTCGTCTTCTGTAGGACGATGCGAAAGAGAGAGGAATCACGGGCGAGTATAAATCGCTCGAGCAGCGGCAGCAAAAGCTCCTCCAGAAACTGCATAAACAAGCTGAAATCACTGCTTTGATCGATCATCAATTATTTAGGGCTCAAGAAGTGCATGTTTGTGAACAAACTGCGTTTCATAGGACCATATCCACGGCTTTGAGGACCCGAAAAATTGAAGAGCAAGGAAGGAAAGTTCTGGGAGACTTCGGCAAAAGGGCATTGGAAATTGGATGTGTCATATCAGACGTTCTGGTGCGTTTTCGTTTAAACATTTTTTTCTGGGGGAATTCTGTGTTCTTGGTTTCACTTTGATTTTGTTTTCGGAATAATGTTTAAAAGTTTTCATGCACCCAATTCAATCACTTGGTGATATTTTAAGTGATTCAAAGCCAACCTTCAAAGAAAAACTAGTGAGAATAAAAAAATTTTCCCCGGTTTTAGTCTGTGGATTCCTGGAATTCGTAAGGATCTTCGTTTGTGCCAAAATCAGCTGATAGTCAACCCCCATGCCTATTTAAATTTTAAAATGAATATGATCCCAGCCCGATTTGAAATGAAGGGGAGTTAAATTGTATAAAAATGTAAAACTGAATCTTGCTTTTCCTTTCCTATCGCGAAAACTAATTCTATTTTTGTTTTCTTTCTGCATCAATTCTATTTCCATTCTTGAATATTCATGAAAAGCGAGGATACATATTTTCTCTTGATGCTGATCTGCTCCGGAATTTGGTGTTAAAATACAGTAGTTTGCATGCGATTAAGAGTACTGTATTATACTCGTACGTTAGATAAAGCCGCAATGCATTTATAAACGTTAACTTTTTGAAAATCTCGATTCTTTTCAAATATTCTCTACCTATGCACGAACAAGAAAAACTATCGTGACCTATTTTCCCTGGTTTTTTTGTTTGTTGTTGATTGCCCTTATTTCACCACATGAACTCTTGTTCCAGAGTCAAGAACGCCTATTACGCATTTGTTTTTTCCCTTCGCCCCATCAGTAAATCTTTCTTGAACGAAACGACTTGGCATTCCAACGAGCAGGAAAATACTCGAGACCTTTTGGCACTGTTGACTGGAGAGCAGGAAACGCCTGCTGAGAGGAAAATCGCCCTCGAAAAGCGAGAGGTTGAGGAAGAAACGACCAAAGAATGCGGGATATGCTCACCTTTGCCGGTTCCTCATCGCACAACACCCATGAAGTTGCGGAGTCCCTTCGGCGAAGACGAAGAAGCGTTTTGCGAGGAGAACGACGAGGAAGTTGAGGAAGAAGCTGGGAAATATAGATTCGGATCAAGGTACAACACATGAAGTTATACTACAGTTTCATCACATCCATGCGTAATAATTTTCGGAAGCGATCCCAATGAATGCTGAGAAGAATTAGCGGAGCCTATTCATCCGACGTCGTGTCTCGCACGAACGACACCATTAATATAATTCTGGATGCATTGTACTGACACCTACAGGTTTTATGCCTCATCAATTTTGACTGATTGAAAGTTATCCTATAGATGTCGCAAAACTAGATAACACGCGCGCGTCGCCGGTGCTGTGCGAAACGGCAATTTACTAGAGTGCACTAAAAGCCTTTTCAGTGAATTGAAAAACATATTTTCAGAAAGTTTGTGAGCTTTATTCCTTTTTTAATATGCTACGTAACAAGGTAACGTATTAATGTACACAGTCAGCATCAGTTTTTGGTGATGGATTTCGCTGCGGGTCAGATGTCAAGAGCTTTTTCTTGCCGATGGAAAAAGCGAAAAAGAAAGATTACTTCAAGCGTTCATCACAGATGTCGCTACCCCCCAAAATTATGTGCGGTACCCCCTCGTGAAGTTCGGTCTTTTTGAAAATATTTGCTTGATGTATTTGCGATGCTCTATACTTTTTGGTTCCATTTTTGGCTTTTCTTTTTGAAGACTACGGTGTCCAAGACAAAGAGGAGGTGGTTGCGACGACGAACATTTCATTCGGAGGCAAATCGCTAAACTTCGTGCCGTACCTGATGAAAAACCAATCGAACGCTGTGAACCGGTCACTGAATACAGCAAAGCTGCGTGTTTCGAGGATCTCTTCTGGAGCGTAACGGCAGCGATTCTTTCCCCGTTTCGATACTTCTTGTTCCACGACCATTGCTCAGATGAAATGCCGGAAGAAGACACACATAAGCCACTTCCTAAGGACGATTGTGGACTGTTGAAACAATGTACCATACATTTAGGAAGAGGAGAGTCTGAAACAAAGGAGAAGAAAGCCATGGACTTGGTCATCGGCAAAGACACTCCTGTCCTTGTTTGCTTCCGCAACATTTTCCAAATGACATTTGGGCCAATTTTCGACTACATCACCGAAAAATTTGAGTCCTTTGTTGATCTTTCTGTAGAAGGTATGTTGATCTTCGATTAAGAATACAATCATTTCGATTTTCGTAGATGAAGAGACTGAATATTCTTCATCCAATAAAGCAATTAAAAATGGGTGTTACAAAAGTCATAAACTGAAAATGAGGCTGGTATTTTTCTCTCTCCATAATTCGCCAACAGTTTTTCGAGTATATTTTCTGCAGACGAAGGTAAAAAAGCTTAATTTATTTGAACAGGTTTGTTCTGAACTTTCAGACTTCCAAAATTATCTGCACTTCAGCGCTGCATTTTCAGAAAAAATGATAGGCATATTTTATAGTATTCCATAGTTTATTTTACTTAAATTTGAAGTATTTATTAAAACTCCCATAATCTTTCAAAAGAGTTCGCATATATCAGTAGGTCTTCTTCTATAGGTGCACATCAAAACCAGTAATTGTTTTCGGGCTTTATATAGAATCACCTATTTACATAAACTTGATGAACTAATAATTTTTGGGAGTTTAATTTTTTTGATTTGAAAGGCAATGAATTATCTTCTTACGTGAATCCAAATTAATAAATACTGTAACTCCATTTAAGTTGAAAGACGTTTCCTTTATTAATCACTTTAAAAATGTAGGACACCACTAGAAAAAAAGATGAAAGTTCTTTCGTCGGGTTGTTGGAATGCTAAAAAGAATTTTCAAAATGTTATTTATTGTGATTCAATTTTTCGTTCCCCAGAAACACAAGAAAGCAGTCAAGATCCGTGTAAAAAGCCGTGTCCACAACACTTGAAGGGGCTCCACGCATGTCCGGAAACGAAAAAATTTGTCAATAAGTCGTCGAATTGCAGTATCATGAGATTTGCAGAAATTGTGCAGAAAAGTCTGGTGAATTTTGCAGAAATTAATGAGACTTGTACCACGGGTGCCACTCATCCTTTGGTACAAGAACTTTTGCGAACTGGAAGTCCCGCAGGCGATCACCCACCGAAAACGTAGTGAAAATTAAAATTTATTCCTCAAACTTTGCGTAATTGAAGTGTAAAATTTTTTGTATTGAAAAAAAAATTCCTTTTTTCAGGTTAGCCAGGATGATCAAAAGACAGGTGCAGGAATTCAAGGAATCTCTAGAATTTGTGATTGATTTCGGTGAAGGTTTGGTGCATTCGACCGTTGATGACAAGCTTATTGAAGAAGAATTCACACAAGAGGAAAGATTGGAAAGAAAAGCCAGAAATTTGTTTCTTCTTAGAGAATATCAGTGAATTGTAAAAAAAAATAAGGTTTGGTGCATTCGACCGTTGATGACAAGCTTATTGAAGAAGAATTCACACAAGAGGAAAGATTGGAAAGAAAAGCCAGAAATTTGTTTCTTCTTAGAGAATATCAGTGAATTGTAAAAAAAAATTTGAAGTCGAGAAAAATTCAATGAAAGACACTTCTTTGATTATAAAAATAAGATATGCCGCATTATTGTTTTGATCATCTCATCTCCATTCAAAATCTATGCCAATAAAAGCCGCGGATGTCATTTAAAAATAAATTTTAATGAGTTTTCATTCATTCACAATTGAAATTTATACGAAGAAGAAATACTTGAAAAGCATTCTTTTCGTTTTTCATGAAATCAGATTTTCAAAAGTATCCAGATTCACGCGACTGGACCTTTTATTCTCATTTGTTTCTTTCTATTAATTTTTTGAAGTTTATAAGTATGAAAAATCATTTCATGTGATCATGAAAGGAAACAAAATTATAACTTTGACTAGTTTTTGCTTTCGTTGCGATTTATTCCCGTCATCCTCAGTTTTGTCCTTGTTTGGAAGATAAGGACTCTCAACTTTTTGTTTTTTGTGAATTAGCTATACCTGAGGTATGATTTGGATTTTTACTTTTAAAAAATCCGATTAAAAAATCACTGTGATTCTCGTAATAAAAATGGCTGAATTTTGCTTCTTTCTTCAGATTTTCAACTTCTTCCATCAAGTGTATACAATATACTGTAGCTAGACTTGTCTTTGTTTTTTCCTTCTTGAGCTCATTCATGATGCCAAAAGATGGGATTCTAACAGTTAATTTTCAGTATCTTGAAGTTCAGTAAGAAGGTTAATTCGATTTTTCAGAATTATATTTAAATTATGGAACCTTATTGGGAGCTTTGAAGTACAAGGAAATAGTTCTTAAGATTATTGGGTTCCACCAAGAATTGCACCCAAAAATACCTTTAATTTCACACAAATGTCTTGGAATAAAAATGTAAGATTTTTGAGCCGTATTTAAATAATGATATCACTGAAATAATAAGCGAATGATAGAAGCTTTCATCCCCCTTTTTTTTGTGTGGAAGTTTGTATTTTCTTTCGGCGAATTTTCTTGAGTAATACTTCGGCTTTGCTTTCACAGGTGTCTCGAAAGTGGCATTTAAAAAAAAACATTTGCAATCAATTAAAACATTAATTATCGACAATTGTCTCATTATTTATCCCTTGATATCGATGAGAATTCTTCTTTAGCTGTACATGATTCCTGCGACGAGGCTGGAAATGTTTGCGAAAACCGTGTCGGAATGTCCGCTGCAATCAATCTGTTGATGATGAAATCAGTGTTTTATTCATAATGTTTGCTGTGTGGGTGATGAATCTGGGTTCTATATGGGTACCTTGTGCACACGCCTTTTGTACGCTGTTTCGATGGGTTCGGTGTGTTCGTGGAAAGTGATGAGTCGTTTGTTGATGCTTGTTTCATTGTCGTCCAGTCGTCCGGATGTCAGACCACGATTTATGAGTCTTTCCATGAGGATCTCGTCTGGGGCTTCGAGATAGATGATTAGATCCACTGGACGGATCTGTTTGACCAATAAAAAAAGAAGAGAATTTTGCATGCCATTGTAAAAGTACCGAAGTTGACTGCTGGACAAATAAGGATTAAACGTGTGGTAGAGCTTTTTGTATAATGGATTTGGGCTGCCAAGCATTTAATCATTTAGTAGACTCAGTGTTTGCCCAGCTTTTTGGGCCCTCAGACCAGCAAATTTCCAAAAGTATTTTGAGGACTGGCAAATTTTCAAAACTTATCTGCAGACTGGCAAAGTTTCATAATATTTTTGCAGGCTCAAAATTATTTTGCTTGAAAGCCTTTTGTGAGGAAACGAACCAGAAAGATTTTTCTCAATCACACAAAAGGCAAAAAGGAATCTGAAGTTCAAAAGGGTAGTTTTTGATTCTGAGCTAGCAGCTCTTTATTCTTGATAAATGAATTGACAAGAGTTGAAAGGACTTTCAAATGTGTTTCTTATTGGAGAAACTCAATTCAATCAGCTGGGCTGCAGCCAGGACTTTTGAATGAACAAACAGAAAACTTTATTTGCCGCTTTTCAGCATTCACAAGGTACAACCAAAACTCCCGGACTTTTGTCCTGGTTTAAGATGATATATTGTCATGAAAATATGGCAAACAAAGAGAGACAATCAAGAGTGCTTTGTGCAAAAGGCAACAAATTTAGAGACCGATTTTGGAATTGGTGATTTTTGCACTTGAACAAGTTCTCAGGAGATCTGATCAGGTCAGCAGCCCAACGCAGAGTGACAAAACTGATCTTCTTGATCAACCATTATGATTTTTTGGATTAGGATTGAAGGCTGGACTTGGCCACTTTTGTTCTTCCCTTTGAGGAAATTGTCTGTGGGTGAGCCTGGGAACCAAACCTGGGTTTGGTTCTCATCAGGCTCACAAGAAATGCATCAAGAGATAAAGTGTTAATTTTGTTTGGCCCCTTTCTGAAATAGGCAGAATTACTGCATGGATTCTTTTGAGTTCAATTTTTTCCTGACACCTTCAACCCTTGGGTTGCAGCAGGTTTCTTTTGCATCATACGGCATGTGCAAGGATTCTTTTTGCAGGCTTCTGCGTTTTGGTTTGACCAAAGGTCACCAAAATCCCAAAAAAAAGAAAGCCATGGTTCTGATAATCCTCCAATTCTAATCCTACTGCAGGAATGTGGAAAAAAAAGCCACCCAAAATTAATTTTTTTCTGTTTTTGTTGAAAATTTTTCTGCAGGGATGCTGAAAAAAATTGGGATTTTTCCTGACTTTAACTCTTCTAATGATTTTTTTTTCATCCCCCTTTTTTTACTCCTTGTGGCACACAATTTTGCAGATACAGTGGCCCCCCGCCTAACAGACCTCCCGTGTAAGGGATTTTTGCGAAACA
>CAJPEX010006385.1:0-12800 GCA_905338405.1 Notodromas monacha | reverse complement strand
CCTCATTCAAATTATTTTTTAGTTCCTGTCTAACTTCCCTTGGAAACAATGCGTTAGAAACCTCCCTAACTTGAAGTATTTTCCTCTCTACCCTCCATAAGTTTAATTTTTGATGACTTTTGACTATCATTTTCTTCCCATAAGAAAGAGAAGAGCAATAAAAAAAGTAACTTGATGGGTCTTGACAGGAAGTGCAAGACTAATTGAGCAAATTAACCCCTGCCTCCAAGTTCAGAATGCTGTAAGCGCAGGTAAGGAGCAAGTTAAGGCCCAGATTATCCCATTGACAATTTCCTGCCATTCTTTTACATTTCCTTGCAATAAAAATGCTTGTTTCACTCAATCAAACCTCCGTTTGTCAAAACATCACTAAATAAAAATTTTTGCTGGTCCCTTGAAATTTGACTCAGAATAGTTTGACTAGTTAATCAATGTATTTACTCAAGTACCACATGCATCTTTTTTCTCAAATTTCAGAGGAAAAAGGGGGTGCGTGTGATATACAGGTGTACATCTTTTAGATAGTTTCAGAAATGAAGAAGTGCATTATATTGTACTTGATTTTAATGGGAAATTGTGGACCAAGTACATCTTTTAGATAGTTTCAGAAATGAAGAAGTGCATTATATTGTACTTGATTTTAATGGGAAATTGTGGACCAAGTTCAAGAGAAAAACATATTGTACTTCGATAGAAACAATTGAAAATTATTCAAATTTATACATTATTAGTCAAAGACTGTACATGTCTAAATGAAAATTTGGCATTTCTTACTTTTAATATGTTCAAGTTTTTGCTCACTGAAAATGGGGTGCACACCTTACTTGAAGATAGGATAAAATCCTATCCCAAAATAAGATGTGCACCTATTCCCAATTGCCAACTGAAAAACCTTGGTGTGTGTCTTACTCCAGGGTGGGTGGTACTTGAAGAAATCTGGTATTATTCATGTATTTTTATGACTGTGATGTACATTCTTTGATACCGATTTAGTGAATTATATTTTCCGTTTTATGTGCCATAATGTGTTTGAACATTCATTCAGGGGAGATGGGAGACATTGTCTGAATCTTGTGAATGCTGAAAAGTAGCAAATAAAACTTGTAAATCAATCAATCACTCAAATACTGAAGTACAACTTTTTGCACTCATGCAATTTGAAAACCGTAAAATAAAATCCATGCAGTTTTTAATGATGCAGTTTGATCAATTGTTGATACAAATACAGTCCTCTGTTTTTCATTTCTTACTTTCAAGGGAAAGTATTCTGTGAAGTATTTACTTGAGGACCACATGCCCTCAATGAGATTCACACCAGGGATTTTTCAGTAAAACATGTTATAAAATTATATCCCAAGTAAGAAATGTGCCCCATTTTTAGTACAGTAACTTTAAAAATGCAAGCTCTCAAAATGATGACATCCAAATTTGGATTTAGAAATGATTTGATCCTGAATGCAACTGATTTTGAATTATTTCAATTACAGTGGGTGTTTCTATCAAAATTGGTCCACAATTTTCCATTAAAATCAAAGACTCTTTAATGCACACAAAAACTGCTAAAATGTATAACTTTCTATCAAACACACCCCCTTTTTTCCCTGGCAAGTTTGATGAAAAAAAGTGCATGTGGAACTTTATTGAATGAATATGGGTACTGTATTTTGAAGCATCAACATTCAGAAGTTTTTGGAATTTTGCTGCTGGCCAAGTGCCAACTTACATGACATGACTGCAAACCATTCAAATACCTTTGATAAGTCCAACATCATTCCTTAATCATGAGGTAGGATTTTCAATCTGGTAATAAATCCAATAATTGTCAACAGGACTGCATATCAATACATATTCAATATTTTTTCTCCCTGAGGAGGCCATTAACATAATCATCTATACATTGATTTAAAAATGAAATTACAGTAAAACCTGAGAATAAGCAAATTGCACATCATCCAATATGCAGGGGTACTGAGAGATGGTGGAACACCCCCAGGCATTGTACTTATTTTTCTCACATTACGTTATTGAGGGCGTAAAATAGCAGTCCGTGAACACTGATGCAATTTAACATATAAAATTAAAATCGCGAAGTATAAAATGAAACTTTGATCATGCAGCTCTATCATCCCATTCCACTTTTTTTTTGGTTTTTGCTCGCGTAAATTACGTTCCAGGATTTATTCTTCCACCAAACAAGTTGTCTCAGATCAGTTCAATCAACGTCGACGGGATCGTCACTCTAACTATAGATATCTGCACACACACACACACAAAACAACATCAGGATAATCCCAACTGTTTTGATCCAAACTGCCTTCATATGGCATAAAAAAAAAAGAACCAGGAAAAAAGGAAAGAAAATTAGTCTCACGTTGCGGATGTTGGTCCAACGTGGGAACGGAAATTTCGCCAGCATTTCCTCCCCGATTCTCATTTTTCTCCTTCTGTTCGGGGAGACATGATGTGAAAATTTCGTTGACTTTCCGAGCAACAACTGACGGCAGCAGTGTGTAAAGAAATGTTCCACGACAGCTGCTCGTGGCTTTTTTTTTTCTAAACTATTTTTCATAATTTTTCTTTTGGTATCGCGATGGAAGATAGAAGGTGCAGATGAGAACCGTGGCCCCGTGTCGAACGAAATACCTCTTAAAAGGAGTTCTGCGGTAATTCATAAAATTTCTGGTGCCGAAAAAGAAAACTGAAAATAAGTATCGAATTGCTTGTCTTATACCTTCGTGGACTTGAATATTTTGATATCCAGCAGAGTGAAATTGAGATCAAAAAGAAAGCTCGAAATATTCTGTATTCGTCGTTGGAGGTTTTCCCCTCGGTCTCATTACATTTCTGTTGCGAGGAACCCGCATGAAAAACCAATGTCAAAAAGTCTACAATTCAAGAGAAAAATTTAAACGAAAGGCATGACATTATGTGTAATCTTAACATCGAACCATACAGGCGATGAAACCTCCACAATTTTGTCGGTCAAATTTTATACCACAAAAACATGACCATGACGTCATGCGCACGGAGGTTTTTGTCGATCAATTTATTTGAAAATAAATTCGCAGTATCACTGTTTATTGGTACTCTGTTATAAAAAAAATCAAACATGATGTTGTATTTTCGTAACATTTGCGTTTTTGTGTTGAAATTTGCATCCAAAAAAAGAAACCGTTGAAATATAACGCACGCAGTTTTTAATCCGAGACATCACTGCATTGATCATTTATAATGTTTGAATAAATCCATGATAATGGTGCAACATTACTTGATAAATATCCAACTATCTTAGATTGACCAAATATATTAGACTAAAGGTCAAGTACTCCTTAAGAGACAATAAAAAGTCAAGTAAGCCTCAAGAGACAAAACGGTACTCGTCCTAAAAAAAAAATATTAATTCAAAATCCTCCTCTTTATTATGTTTAGAGCTAAATGAGTGTAAAATTGCACTAAAATAAACGTGGTTATGTCATAATTTAAGGGGGTTGGGTGGGTGGAAATTAAATTAGCTGCCGTTTTATAACTCAAATATTTGGGCCTTCAGTAATGATAAACTCCCATAAACCATCAATATTGCGACGTTATACATTTATTTGTAAGGCTTAAGTTGCATCATACGCTAGTAATATAAATTTAGATGCGCAAAAAGGAGTAAGGAAATAAATTTCACGGCGAATTCCAAAGGCAAAGTCAGTAGGGCACAAGCAAGTAGAAATTATTTCAGGGTCATCGTATGAATAAATTTAGAATGCGTTTGACGTCCCACCTGTGGAACAGTTAACTTCACATAAGAATAGGATTCTTTTAAGGCAAGATGATTGTATTCTTGTTGTACGGGTCAAAACTAGAGTAAAGCCAGAATATCTTCGAGTATACAGGTTACATTTTGAATGTTGATACAGACCATTACTTTTATTTTTTCAACAAAGCTTTGGAACAGATTCTGTCCAAATTTGTTATGAAGGTTTGTAAGCAGGTTGCGTTCCAAAGTAAAATCAGATAGACAATTAGTAATTTTAAAAATTAAAGTTGTCTGGATTCTTATATGAGGCAAGATGATTGTATTCTTATTTTACAGCAGGTCAATACTAGAAAAAAACCATACTATTTGCAAGAACAGTATAAATAGGTTGCATTAAACTCTTGGATGGCAGAGGGTTCCTTTGCATTGTGGGGTGGAGTTGGGCTTTCTTTGGGGGGTGGCGCATTTCAGTTTGACCCAAGGTTACTGAAATGCTCCAAGATTGAGAAGGCCTAAGTTGGGAACAGTCAGAGAGCCAAATTTTCTATTGATTTTAGCAATCTCCCATGCATATTCTATGCCAGGAATGCAGGAAAAATGCCACCCAGTGAGATATTTTTTATTTATTTTTCATAAAAAATTTACAGCAGGATTAGAAAAAATATTGGTTTCTTCCCCAACTTAGGCCTTGGTACAGAAGTAAGATTTTTAAAATCTCCAGTGCCCAGTGGCACAAAATTACTGAAAAACTTTTTGACTTTATTCATTGTAAAATTATGAATTTCCAGTCTGAGTGCTTTTGAATGTTGAAGGGGAATGATCTTCTGAATTTACACTTTCAACCCCATGAATTAGTCTTCATAGACCCTGGATCAGAGACTTTCATTCCTTGGGATGATTTAAAAGAGCACAACCCTTTTACAACAACCTGCAATGCATCTTCCACATTCCTGCATGGGAAAACATGGCCATGAGCAGCCAGAGTACAAGATTCTCAGAGGAAAGATAGAAAGAAAGAAAATGAAAAAAAATTGGAGGGCAACCCTTAATTCATCAGCCCCCCATCTATGGCCGTTTCCCACAGAGCAGAGCTCTTTTGCCAATACTGAGGCAACATATATCAAAAAAAGAAGGTTGCTTGACCACTTTCAACAAACATGGAAGTAATCTACACCTGTTTATGTGTCTTCATTTTTCTTCATCAAGTGGCTTTTTTCTCTTTCAGATACAATTAAGAAATGAAGGAATGAAATAAAATACTGTATGGTGATTAACCTTGTTCTGGCAAGTAGGAGAATGGAGAGCATGTGTTATTGTCAAGGGAAAAGTTTGTGTGCCATTAAAAGGGCTTTAATTTTTTCACAGATTGAAGCATGGAATAGTTGCTAATAATAAGCAAAGTCTAATTTAAACTCGCAATCTGGGGAAATATACTCGCTTAGGCATGAGAAGTTACAAATGTGCAATGTTTAGTTACATTGAACACTCTCACAGATGGTATATGACTCATGTGTAAAATAAGCTCAATGATACCAACTGAAAGATAGGCTGGATCTGAGAAAAATAAGCCAGTGACTCTCTTGATTATGACATAGTGAAAAAATGTGCTTCATCCCATTCAAGCGTGAAAAGATACAAAACAAAATCCCATTTTGCACTTCTCTCACTTGAATACCCAACTTATTTTCCACTGTCCTATTTATTCTAAGATTCATCCTTGCAGGACTGTATTTCCAATCGCGTTTAAATATGAGAACACTATGTAAACTTTTCTTCAAAGCTCCAACTTATTTTTAAATGAAAGATCAATGTACTGTACACCATACTTTTTGGGAAACGCAAAATGCTGATCTTCATGGGTGAACTTTTGAAAATGCATGGTGATACTTGATGTACATAAATCCAAATAGTTCTAAAATATGTCTTGCCACTTTCAAAAGTGGAAATGCAGTTGAACCACTCTAAGTTGAATTTCACAGGGCCTGCAAAAAATTGAGGTTTTGAATTTTATAGGTTGGAACTAGAATAAAAAGCCTTTTTTTCTGGGAAACATAGAAAAAATGTAAATGGTGATATTCTGGGGCTTAAATGGCTTCTTAAATGAGTTGAAAGGCTGCTGAACTTGGAGGCAGTGGTTCATTTGCCCAATTAAGTCTTTCGCTTCCTTTAAAACACATACATTTCTGTTTTCATTGCTTTTTTCTTTCTTTTTTCCAAGAAAAGAATGGCCAACAGGCCACAGAAAATTTTACTTATGGAGGTTTGAGGGAAAAGCTTTTGACTCAGGGAGGTTTTCAATCTATTGTTTCTCAAGGGAATTCAGATGGGGACCTAAAAATATTTGAAACAGGGGGTATTCAACTTAAGGAGATTTAATTTATTGAGGTTTCACCTGTATTTTGGTCATCTGAAGGCAAGTTGGCTGAAGATTTCCACTTTCCTTGAAGTGAATCTTGTACAGTAGTGAGTGAGAATAACAAAACATGATATTCTCGAAACTCAAGTTGTTTGGATTCTTTAGAACTCATCAGTCTCAAGGTTTCCAGAAAATAAATACTGCACTCTAGTCTCAAAGACATGCTATACACATTCCAAATCAAGTTTAAGCAGTTTTTCATCCAAAAACAAAACTCATCCTTTCATGTGAAGTAGCTACTTTTTGGAAATGTAATAATCACAGCATGAAACTCAACACATTTTATGTTTGCAATCATTTTTCATGACTTCTGGATTCTACAGTACCATATTTAGTTGAGTACCATGCACTCATTTTTTCCAAAATTTAAGGCAGAAAAAAGGGTGTGCATGGTACCCAGGGATACTATTCATGAGGAAAACATTTCGGAAACCCTGAAAGTCATATGCATGTATATTTTAACAAAAAAATTAAAAAGACATGTGTGGTGCCAAGTCTTGTTGTTCATGGGAAATAATGGTTGAAGGGATAGCAATTTTAGGAATCAGTTGGAGATGCAAGAGGAAGTCAAGGAAGCAGAAGGTCCAGCATTCTCATAATTGGGGGGGGGGGAGCTGCAGAGAGTAAAAAGCAGGACAAATAAATGCTAATAGGGGAAAATTGATCCACAATTCTTAAATCTCAGAACTAAAAAATAAAAAAAAATAAACTGGAGTGCATGTCTTGCACAGGGATAGGTTTTCAGACTAATTTCTTGCAGAAAAATAGGGTTGTGCAGCTAACTCAGGGGTGCATTGTTACCCTAACTCATGCCATGAAGGAAGTCTCAATCAAAACTCAATTTCCCCAAAATTTCATGGGTAAAAAAGAATTAATTTGTCAATGACACCCAAATTATGGATGAAATAGGCGAAAATTCGTTTTGGTCATCATCACGTGGACACGAGAACTTCCTGCTTCTTCTTTTTTTTCTTTTACAAAAATTTCATCATTTCCTGCCCAGTTTCCTTGCCGAGTGGATGGATGGATGCATTTCCTGGGTCCCTATATATGCTGCAGTTGGGAAATGACAGACGTTCCCGAACGCTCCCCCACGTTAGGAACAAGCCCCGCGGAGAAAAGCCACTGCCCTCTGCTGAGAAGGCATTGACTCTAAAATGCCTGAGGGATGTTTCCAAAATCCGGACCGGACCGAAGCCTGTCTGTCTGTCTGTCTGTCTGTCTTCCTCTCTCTCTCTCACACATTTCCCCTCTCATTTAGTATTCCTCCTCCTCCTCCTCCTTCTCTACCTGCACTCTCAGGTCGAAAATGGATGGCAAGGCAACGGGGCCAGAAGAATGCGATCAGGAACTTGTCTCAGTGTGGACGAGGAAAAAGAAGGAAGGAATGCCCGAGCTATGCCCGAGCCGGAATATAAGAGAGGCTTGAACCAAACGCGTTTGCTTGTGTGCATTCAAGCATACCTGCTCGTCGGGTTTCATTCCGAGAGGCTGTTTCTTTCTGCGTCTCTCATATTGTGGGTTATTGCTGTATATGTACTGTAGAATATTTTCAAATTTTTAGACAGGAAATGTTAATCAAATGAATCATGACAACAAAAAACATGAACAGTGAAGTCAAGCCTCTCCAAGTCGAATTTCAAGGAACCAGAAAAAAAATTCAAGTTAGGCAGGTTTCCAGTTGAGGAAAGGAGCATTTTTGTCCAGGAAAGAAGTACTGTAATATTCACTGGAAATTGCAATTGTTCATATTCTAGGCCTCATATTGCTTCATATAATTGTATTGAAAGGAAGGAAGCTGAACTTGGAGGTATTGGTTTATTTGCTGAATCAGTATCTTACTTCCTTTCAAAACACATAGAGTTACATTGTTATTGCTTTTTGCTTTCCTCTGTCAATATAATAATAGACCAAAGGCCTCAGACAATTGAAGTTACAGAGGTTTGAGAGGAAAAGCCTTTGAGTTGGGGAGATTTTTATTACATTGTTTTTGATGGAATTCAGATTGGAACGTGAAAGAAATTGACTCATGGAGTTATTTGGCTGTCAGAGGTTTGAGTCATTGAGGTTCAATTTTATTGTATTTACATGACTATACCCACATGCACCTTTTTTTTGTAAATTTGAACAGGAAAAGGGAGGTTGCACATCATGGGCAAAGATGCATTTTTCAAAAGGTTGCACAAGTTTAGGTGTGCATTATACTGTACTTGATTCTGATGGAAAATTTTGGCTAATTTTAACAGAAAGACTTATTTGAATGGAAACAATTGGAAAATTACATTAATTCTGGCCTAATGCATGCCTAAATGTAAATATTTACTGTATAATGGTAATCTTATACAATACAGTATTTGTAAAATTGTTTTCTGCGTTTATAACAGACTCTTTTTATTATTGATTCAGTCAGAATTTTACGTTTTTAAATGATGAATTAGATACGAGTCGTTCATGAAATCAATTTCCCATACATGATATTGCGATTTCTCAGGTATTGTTGACTTATTACCAATAAATTCCTCAAGGTTTTGATCTCATCGTTTCTGGCAAGAATTTAAAATGTAATGAAAAAGCGAAGTACTGAGAAGGATTTGAAAGATTGAAAAACAAAAGGAAAGCTAGGCTGATGTTGTTGCTTTTCAAAAACGAATTTTGTGAATGAAAATCGTCTTGAATGTTTGACGCATTCCACACAAAATATAATTGCTATAAAAAGATCTAAACAGATAAAACTTGAACAAAAGAACATTTCTGATGAAGAATCATTCACCTCAATCATTATCTCATCCTTATTTTAAACTTTTATCCACAGTAGAGTCAACGTTCCTTGCTTGTAACCTTTATTTTATGAAAAACAAGAAATTCTAAATACCACTGCAGCAAGTTTAGTTGTTTAGAATACTTGCTTTTTCTTCTTATTACATTTTATAGGACCCTTCAGAAATTTCTGAGCAAGTTTGCAACTGCATTTCAGAAATCTTACAGTCTCACTTTTGTGATATAAAAATAAAAATAAATGCTTTTCTTATTGTCACATAGACTGATTTTGATATTACTGTATTTACTCAAGTACAATGTGCCCTCAAGTAAGGCATGCACAGGGTTTTTCAGTTGGAAATTTTGCTGAAATCTTATCCATAAGTAAGACATGTACTTCAATTTTTAGTGAATCTGAAACCACAAAATGTTGAAAATCAAAACAAAAAATTGACTTCAGACATGAATTAAACAAAAATCAGATCAATTTTCAACTTTTTCAGCACAAAAAACTTTTCTTGTTACATTTTTTCCAAATTTCTCAATTATAATTAAGTATAATGCACATATAACTTCTTAAAACTTCTTGAAAAATGTGTACCCCCTTATGACGCGCACCCCTTTTTTCTTCTGAAATTTGAGAAAAAAGGTGCGCTTGGTACTCCAGTAAATGAGGTATTTCTTAGGATATTATTTTTCAGCTCAAAACTACCTCATGCGCACTTGAGGCATTTGCTGCTGCTTGAGGGGATGCACTATTGCTGATGATGGACAACCTTGAGGGAATAAGAGTTGGTGTCCATTCCTCCAAGTGCAACGCCCCCAAAATTAATTCCCCCACCACACTTTATCATACTCGTATTCTGTAGTTCTTATTCTATGAAATGCCGCATTCCTTTTTTTTTTTCGTCTGGACGACACAAAACCGAAGGTTCGAACGCAAACGCTCTTGATGGATTTTTCGGACTGATTCCTTCTCATACGTCGGCCAAGATTTATAGCAAAGGATCGAAAAAACCAATTTCACCGGAAAATAGGCGGAGAAGCAAAACCAGAATTGTAAAAACCTCATCAAAACTATATGCAGTTAATTTGTGGAAATCAAAGGAACTCATTTCACTTCAGAAAATTGGGCTAGCCCCGAGGAATGAACCTCGAGAATTGAACGCATTTAGTTTTCAAAGAGGCATTTCATGAAAGCTCAGTGAACAGGAATTTCAATTAAAACGTGCTGTGGCATAAGAAGGGAATACTTTTCAATTTACCGTCCTTCACCTCAAACTTGAAGGTCTGTTTTTGTTTTGTTTTTTGTTTCTTTTATTTTTTTCGTATCGTACCCGTAGCATCTCCTAATTAAAAATTAGGAAACAACGTTATCCTTTGGAATCTCAATGGCATGAAAATTTTCGCGATTCTCAATCTTATGCTCTTTTCGAAATTTTTTGTTCAGGAAGCTCTACTGAACCTTCTTCGGATCACATTACTTTACGATTAATTTCAGAATTTTTTTTGTCGAAATTTCCAGTTTATAATTCGGCTCTTGTTGTAATGCTTTGCTTGATTGAACTGTGGACCATTAAATTGAAATTGGAGTTTCTTCACTGCATAAATGCAGAAAATTTAATTACTGCTGGTGTATATGCTGCTCATGAAAATTAATTTCCTTCTGGCGATTTTCATGCGTTAGAAGCGGAATAGTCAGGTAGTTTGTGAATTTTATTTTCAGAACTGTTCGTAATTTTTAATCGATGGCTCAAAACTATGCAATATGTAGTGTTATTTTTGGTTAGCAGGTGAGTTAGTGAGGCTCAAGCGAAGTTTCATCATCGATGAAACATCAAAAGAAAAATTTCAGATAATAAATCAAGGCCCTTTATTAGTTTATTTGAGAGAAAAATCAATCCTACATCCCCTTTTTAAAACCGAAGATGTATAGACGAAGTTGTTTTCATAGAATTCTTCACAATAATCTTAAACATTGTCGAGTGTTATAGACACAGTCTTGGTGTTAGTATTACTTTTAGACTTGGTCTTATCTCAGGCATAGCCTCAGTGTCACACCTTGTCTTTTCTGAGATTTCTTGGTCTTAGTTTTACATAAAGTCAGTTTTAAATGTCAGTTCAAGTCAGGGACTAGAAAAAAGTAGGAGCAATTTCAGAAGTTAAAAAAANTTTTTAGAACATTATTTTGCAATGAAAATTAATGAGAGAAGTATGCATTTTTATGATGTCTGGATGAAGTAAAGCCTAACAGCTATCCTGCCCAAGAAACTGCCTGCTAAAGAAACTGACGAATATACTGTATTTCAAGACTGGCACTACACTTTTCTATCTGAATTTCCATCTTAGTTTTCCTCAAGGAAAACTGTCACTTGCCCAAAATATCACAGAATGAGCTTTTTGGCTTTTTGTTAGATGAATCAAGTTGATTGGAAAATGCTCTGGTATATTGCATGTCAAATATTCTGGAGGCCTGTTGGGAATTATTTTTGTGATGATGGAAAGAAAAAAGCAATAACATTGTAACTCCATGTGGTTTAAAAGAAAGTGCAAGACTGATCAAGCAAATAAACCCATTTTGCCTCAAAGGTGAACATTACTTGAATGCAAAGCAATTCACATCCCAGAATATCACCAATTACAATTTCCTGTAAATGTTATTTCTTTCCCACAACAAAATTAATTGTTTCCCAAACTTATAATCTTCCGCACTCAATTTTGTTGCTGCTAGTCTCTTTAAATTTCACTTTAAGCCTTTGAACTGCATCAATTAGATGTCATCACGAGTAAGCAGCTGAAAGATCAGCCTTCATCTTCAGTTTCAATCAAATTATTTAGTATCCTCAGTGAGAAACTTTAGAAAATTTTGGTATGCTATCAAGTTGCTCTTGCTGTTGGACACTAAATCTTGTATGTGGGTTGGTTCATAAGTTTTGAGACTTTTTGAAATATACCCAACAGAGTTCCAACAATTCAATTTTTTTGTATATTACAGTGGCCCCTGCCTAACAGACCTCCTGCACAAGGGATTTTTGCCCAACAGGCTCTGCAGGCAGTTTTTCCTCCCACCCAACAGACAAAATCCACCAAACATACTTATTTTGGTTTAAAATTAGCATTGACAATTGAAATTTGTAAAATTTTTTTATATAATTGAATTTGTCTAAAGGAATTTTTCTCTAACAGACTTGTCTGCTGCACAAATCAAGTCCATTAGGCAGGGGTTGACTAACATTAACCAACTTGGTATTTATTCAAGTTGTACAGGGGGACTCATTCTGAGGCCCTGTTTCTCTCCATCTGGGAAATCCAGGGAATTGTTTCGAAGCAGCCCCTCACCTTTGGGACTCGGCATGCGCGAGAAGTGGAGCACTGAGTGATGCTTGTCACGAAAAAAGCGGAACTTCTCTCCGGAACCGGATTTCGTCTTATTGCTGGATACCGTTCGCGATCCCAGTGCCTCAACTCTTCGCACGATTATTATCTTTCCTCATTCTGCGCATGAAAAAAAAAAGGAAGACACAAAAGACAACTAAACGGCATCCTAAATTCCTTTCCCCGTACCAGAAATAATAAAATATAGATGTAAAAAAAGTATAAAAGAACGCGTTTCTTTTCTCGTTCATCGTCGCGCACGCGAATGCTGGATCCCAAGTAACAGATTTTGTTCCAGATGATGCTGAACAACTTTCTAAATCCGTTGGAGGTTTTCCCAGTTCTTCACACAACTGCGATCCCGTTATTTGACGGACTTCGTGATACTTAATTATGAATTCCTTTCGCTGCGAGGAATAAAATACATGCGGAATACGATAATCCGGGAATGATGACGATGAAGTTGATTCCGAAGAAAGTTGCTTCACAGCCAACGAGCACATTTTC
>CAJPEX010006382.1:0-11854 GCA_905338405.1 Notodromas monacha | reverse complement strand
AAAAAAAAAACACCCCTGCCTTCTTCTTCTTCTTCTTCTGGTTCTCTTTCTCTCTCATCTTTATTCTTGCTGTGTTTTTTTTTTCTTTCCTTCTCCTGATAGGTTTCCACCAGGGGTTTCTGGAACAGATTTGTCTCCCTCGGGGCCGCGGGCGGAATTTGAAATTGAAACAACACGCCGGGCCCCGGCGCGAAATTGATGACCGCCTTCTCGCTCCCAGCGGCGGCCGCGAATTTTAACGACTCACGTGTTGCACACACAACGAATTCTTTGCTTTCTGGGACACCTTTCGCAATCCCGCGAAATTAATTCCCCCGGCGCCGGTACATATTCAACACTTTCAGCCAATAATAACGAATGTCTTTTATTCTCTTTTTAGCGCTATCATTATTTTTTTTTAATTTGAAAAAAATTTTCGAAAGGGAAATTCCTCATTGAAAGCTTGATTTTTAAGACCTTGGCCGAGAAATACGGGATTCGTAACTTTCTGCGATTTAATTAGCAATCGGAAAAAGTTCTTTGGGACGAAAGATTTGCAAGGAATTCACCTTGCGTCGATCAGAAATACATTTCTGATAAATAAAAAAAAAAAATGTTGGCCCTCAAGCCCTGCCAAGAATTACAAAATTTTTCAACACGCAGTATTCGAAAGGATTATTTCTCGTGAAATAAAATACTGGATTCGTAATTTTCCATGACTTTTGCGGTTCAATCAGCAATCGGCAATCGCAAAGTTCTCTGGCACGAAAAGATATGAAAAGAATTCACCTAATATCAATCTGAAGTACATTCCTGATTTTGAAAAAAAATTCATGTTGGCTCTGAAGAAACGGACAAGAATTACAAAATAATCATTACACAGTTTTTGCAAGGAACTCCAATAATGAAATAAATGCGGGATTCGTAACTTTCCATGACTTTGGCGATATAATTAGCAATATCAAAAAAGTTCTTTGGTAAAAAATACATTAAAAGAATTCACCTAAAAATCTGAAGTACATTTCGGATTTTTTTTTAAATTGGCTCTGAAGAACGGCCAAGAATTACAAAATCATCAACACACAGTTTTTGCAAGGAACTCCAATAATTAAATAAATAAAAGATTCGTAACTTTCCATGACTTGGGCAAAAAAATTAGCAATATCACAAAAGTTCTTTGTTAGAAAATATAGTGAAAGAGTTCTCCTCACATCGATCTAAAATTCATTTCTAATTTTAATAAATGTTGAGCCCGCTGAAGCACCAAGAATTACGATATTATCAATATACAATAATCAAATGAAATATCTCTGATGAAAGCTTGACTTACGAGGTCAATTTCTTGCCAATAAATTCTCGGAAAGAATCAACAATGACGAAGATCTTTTGGGTTTGGAAACAAATTCTAGTCTTATTTTATCATAAATACATTTCTGAAAGAAATAAATGTAGTACCTGCAAAACGGCCAAAAATTGCAAATATTTGAAAGGAAAATCCCTGATTAAAGGTTTATTTTTTCAACCTGACCAAGAAATATCGGACTCGTATTTCTTTTCAAACTTCTGCATTACAATTAATAACACAAGAAAAAATTATTTGGGATTTAAATACAGTATAAATTAACCTCTCTGATATTCTGATGCTAAAGAAAAATTCGCCAAAATCTTGTCAATCTGGAACTTTCGCAATATGAAAACTCACTGTCTGCCAATTATTTTACAGGATTCCAAAAACGCACATAATTTAGGTCGAAATTAAATTTTTGATGACAATTCTAATTCTGAAGCACGCGGTCAAAACGTTGAAATTTCTTCTTATTCCAGAATTTTTCCAAAATATCAACCAGCAGTTTCAAATCATTCAACACTCGGAAAAATTCTCCTCTGGGGATTTGGAAGAAATGTTTCTGACGAAGTTCAATTCTGAAGCCTGTTCAAAAAGCAGCACATTAATTTTTGCAGGGTCTTACTTTCTTTCGCAATCTGATCATGAATCACAAAGTATTCAACACTTCCAGCCAATTTTTTATGCTGATTTGAAAAAAAACTAACTTCACCTGATATCGTCCATAAAAAATATTCGAAGCTTTGCTCTTGAAGCTTGACACATTCGATAAAATTTGATTTTATTTTATCGATCGTGTTGATAACATGAATTTCTTTATTGTTACTGAGCAATTTCTTCGTCATTTTAACGCTCGGCATCAATTTTCTAAATTCTTCAAAACGGAATTTCTCAACATGGTTCGAGTGAAATCTGCTCAAATACCGATTTCGAATTATTTTCAGATCATCGAAGTAAATTTTACGCATTCAAATATTATCTGAACTTTTTAAACGACTCGTAAAACTTCTTCAGGGTGTCTCACTTTTTGCAGAAAAAGTTTAAAAAATTTTAATATGCCTAAAAATTACTTGAGAAGGAAATAAAAATCCTGAAAATCGATTACCGTTTTTGTGATACATTAAAAAGGAAATTTATTTAGAAACATTTTAGCACTATGAAATTCAATAATTTTTCAGGTAAACAGTGATGCTTTTCCCGAAAAGATAATTTTGCTTCCGGTTTTTTTTTTAAATTTTTCGTCAATTGTTATGGATTCAAGTAAATTTAGTCTGCGGTTCATTGAAAAAGATATTTTGACCTTTGACGAAAGATAGAAGAAAACAAGCATTTAGACCTTGCATCACATTGTTTAAAAGTACTTGAAGTTCAATTTAAAACTTTTTGAATGCAACAGTTAAATTTATCATTTCACAGCTGAACTGATGATATTCCTCACCTGAAGACACACTTTTGATGAGGAAAAAGTATAATCAATTCATTTTTTCTCATTAAATATGTAAATCATCCAATTTCATTTTGTTAGTTTATTGAGACACATCATCAAAATTTTGAGATGGGAATGGGAATGCTTTTTTTTTAACCTCAGCCAACTCTTGCTGTGTTCTGGGAATTACATTAATTGATTTCATTGTTATAAAAAAGATGAATGAGATGCACAATTACAGTGAGACCCAAAGATGCGGACATAATTGGTGCAGCAAGAGTGTCCCTAAGTTGAATTTTCCCTTAGTCAAGTCTTGTTTTCCCATAGAATTGCATTATATAATTTCTAATTGGTGTTTTATGGGAGACATATTCTTCAGAATTCCCTGGAAAAAATTTGTTGCCACTTGAATTTGAATTAGTGAATACATTTTCAACTCAATAAGAACGTTTGGAGCATTGAATAGTGTATCTCTGCACTGTACATTGAAATGTTGGCACCTACAAAAATAAAATTCAAGTGGAAAAAAGTAGAAGTCCCTCTATGCTGTAGGCAATTTTTTAAAAGTAGCTAAATGGATGGTAAATTGGTCAGAGAAATGCCCAAGAGCTTTTCTTACATCAATTTTAGGGTTGGAAATACAGTATCTGTTTCTTGTGATTTGGCCTGAAACGTATTTGCAATTTCATCACAAAATGTCCCTATGTCAAGTCAGTGTCCTCATGTTGGACCTTTTTTATTATTTTTTTCTGGGAAAATAAGTGTCCCTATGTCAAATTGTCCACAGGTCAAGGTGTCCACATGTGGGGGTCTCACTGTACTCATCAATACATGTGCCTCGAGGCAAGTGTAATTCAAACAAAATCAGATTCATTACCCTTTTTCACAGGCAATTAAAATTCGATTCAGACAGCTGAAATTGTGCCAATTGAAATCAAGAGGCAAGGAAGAAAACTTGGCGTCCCCCTTCAGGCCAGTATATAGTGAGAAGAAAAAAGAAAAAAAAAGGACGCCCCTTTTGACGCCGCCATTTTTGCTATGTTTATTTATCCCCTGGTTTTCTTAAGCAGAGGGTGGATAAGTGAGAGGCGCATAATTCCCGCGGGTTTCGGATTCGCTAATTAGCTAAAAAAAAGGACGCCCCTTTTGACGCCGCCATTTTTGCTATGTTTATTTATCCCCTGGTTTTCTTAAGCAGAGGGTGGATAAGTGAGAGGCGCATAATTCCCGCGGGTTTCGGATTCGCTAATTAGCCGTCGTTGCCTCGCGGCCCAGGGGCGAAAATTCAATCTCGGGTTCGCTCTTTCTAGGGTTCTCTTTTGTTTCTTTCTCTCCCTCTCTCTCTCTCTTTCTCTCTTGGGTTTCTTGCGCAGGCGCCGGACCCAGGAATTAACGCTGTCCGGGTTCTCTTTTTTTGTTTTTGGTTTGCTTCCACCCCCAGCTGGGGGTACATAGGGGAACTCTCTCTCTCTTTCTCCTGTGGCCCTCACATCATGCAGTGATGCTCCAAATGAGGGCTTTTTCCACCCCCACACTCAGATGGGATACCCTAGTCCTAAGGGGGTCTAACAAGTATTCCTAAGGTACCCTAGCCAAAGGGGTTGACTTGGATGCTTGCTCTGGGACTCCCAAATAAAATTAAAAAAAAAACACACACAGTGGGGGTCTTAACTCTTGGGCAACTGTGCCAGGATTCATCTGCAAAAGTTGGTGCCCCAAGGAGTAGAAAAAAGGGGAAAAGAAAAATCCTTAGAAGAGCAAAATTTGAAGAAAAAAAATCCTGAGCATTCCTGCAGAAAAATTGGAAAGAAGAAAAATAAGTTACTGTTGGTAGCATTTTTTTTCTGCATCTCTGTCATAGGATAAGCATTGGAGGATTATCAGAACAATGACTTTCACTTAATGGGATTTTTCCCAACTATGGCTACTCAGCAAAAGCTGGGTTGCAGAGACATTTGGGTCAAACCAAAATGTAGAAGCCTGCAAAAACAAAACAAAAATCCCAGAACTGCTGCAGAATTCAAAAGAACCTGACACTGTCCAAGGGTTAAGAACCTATATTGGAGCAGATTGCACAGAGATATTTTAAACTCAGATCCAGTTCATTAATCCTTAGGAAGACCAGAAAAAGTTGATGAAAGCATTGAGTGACTCTTTTTCTTTCTTATGATTTGAAATCTCTGTCTATGACACCATGTTCATTTGAAAAAAATGGCATTTATTACTTTGATCAACACACAAACAGCACTGTTCAGGACAAGGACTACTCCAAAACATTATTTAAAACTGAGACCTTGTGCTCTAAATTAATTTTTTACATATATATTTTTTTACCAATGTAAGGGTATGAATGGGTGTATGCATACATGTCAGATGTCCAGTTGTATTTCATGTTGTATATTGTATTTTCTTTTATTTTTGTGATCAATTTGTGCTTTCCTGCTCAGAAGTGATTAAAATGTCATTGAGTGTATTTGGGTTGGGTGGGAAGGGGGTTTGGTTGTGGGAATCTTGATTGAACCTTGTGAACGCTCAAAAGCGGCAAATAAAGTGTTCTGTTCATTCATTCATAAAACTGAGGAAACAGTAATCCAATGCATCAGTGGGGTCTTGACTAACAAAGACAATTTCTTCCATCAAAATATTTGATAGCTGGAATGTTTGCAAACTGGATTTGGAAAATCCCAATCCCTTCTTCAAGAAAATTTCAAGTTTTCCCTCCAAAATTGTTTTCAGACTGGATCCTGGTTTGTAAGCCAATAAAAAAAAAATATTACAGGTGGTACCTCGAAATTTGACCTCCTGCAATTTTATGGTAAAATTTGCAGGGAGGTTTACCTGCAATTCAACCCTCACCCTGCAATTCAAGGATGCTTTGGCCACTTTTTCATGTTCTGTACTGATATTTTTGAATTTCATGCAGTGTCTTGCTACTTGACCAATTTGGAATTTGACCCCAGTTTGGCAATGGATGAGGGTCAAATTGTATTTACCACCTGTACAAACACCAAATTTGACAGTTGGAAAGTTTATTAGCAAGGGCACACAACTAACCTGATACGGTGGCCAATCTTTCCAAGATATTCCTTTCATGGAAATCTGACAGGGCTAGATTGCAGCATACTGACCTGAAAAAAACAAACAAAAATTATTTGTTGAAAATCCCACCGAAAATTCTATAATACAGCATTTTTCTTTGGAAAAGACAAACAAATAAGATTGCCTCAAAATTAATAATATCAGGACGGATAAAAATACACTCCAAAAAACAATTTTGTAAGTGATCACGAGATTTTCAAGAGGAAAAAAAAACAGTCACTCGACAAGAAATAAATTTCTCACGTGAATTCATTGCTTCATCCGAATTTTGCATAAAGTACCAGCAAAAAAGGGGAAAATTATAGGACGTTAACTGGTGAAGTGACGGGAAGTACTGATTTGTTTCAGGCACGTATTTTAAATTTATGAACAAGTTCATGAAATGAGTCCCAATTTAGAAAATAACTTCAGCATCGCATTATTTTTGTTTTCTCCAAAATAACATTGCTTTTCATGGACATATATAAAATGGAAAACCGCGATTTTCCCTCTATTTACAGTTTCGAGATTTTTCTCAACTTTTATGAAGTGAACAAATGAGGTTATCGTATACCCTTTTATTGCACTGGAAGTTGTAAAAATTTGTAAGATGCAAATTGAATTCTGCTTATTTTCAGCAAAAGCATAACATGGACCACTGAACAATTTTCAAATGATTAATTTATAGCATTTATTTCATTGGTATCCTATTTCGATATGCGCACTAAAAAAAAAGCCTGAGAGAAAAATTGCGGTTCACGCAAAATTCAATTTTCGGCATTCACGTAAATCACTGAGGAAGAAAAATTAAGCTAGTCATTTTCTGCTGAATGTATATTTGCAGAGAATCACAAAATTAGATTCAAATGTCATGCATAATTTTGTAGTCCAGAACTGTTCGTGAAGCACTTTAAACTCGAGATTTTAATGCAGTAATTTATTCCTTCTCAATCTAATTTTTCTTTCATTTTTTTTAGGCATACAAATATAGGGAATCACTCGAATTGTATACTGCAAAAAAAAAATCCTCTGACAATTTCAGCATTGGGTCAATTTCCGTGAGTAAGGAAGAAAATATGGAATTAAGTTATATGATAATCTCGAGAGTATGTCTGTGGAATTATTAGAACATAATGCCAATTTTTAATTTTATGATTTAAGATTCCCATGGAGTTCTTCAGAAGCGAAAATACCAGATAAATTGATCAAATTAAATTAATACAGTAAATGATTTCCCATCAATCTGACTGTCCTTCTATTTTTTTACGAACTCATAAAAAAGCTGGAATCGAAAAAATTCGGGTTTCCGTAAAAATTTGCCTCACTCTTAAATCATGAAGAACTTAAAAAAAAAATACACGGAGCTGTAATTATTTTTCATTTGCTCGAGTTGTGGATTCATGAGGACAGATTCAAATGTCTCCGCTCAAGTATTATTACGAAAACCCATCGAGAAAAATATTTGCGGCCTCAAATTTCGAAAAAGAAAAAAAGGTTCCTTCTCCCTCTCCCCTTTTCCTTTCCTTTTTATCGATGGGTAAATTATGATCGCATAAAAAACCGTGGAATTTCAGCACCCCCGACGGATCGCTAAATTGCTCCAAGTCCGGGGCTTTCAACACCCATAGCCGTAAATTCCGCGCTTCATCTTTTCTCCAAACACCAACAAATCAACATCCGAGCGGCAATCGTCGGTTAGACGAGTTTTTAAAAATTAAAATAAAATAAAAAAGGAATGACTGAAAAGGCCCCGAAAAAAAGAGGGGCATCAAGAAATTTAACGAAACATGAATAAAACAAAAGGTTCGGGGTGAGAGAGAGAGAGAGAGAGAGAGAGAGAGAAAGACGGAGAATATTTTAGCAACCGCCTTCACAACTCAGCCGAGAAATTTATCTCGTTTCCGGTCCGAGAAGGCCTTCATTTGCATGAACACCTCGGCACCGAGTGGGAGGAACATTGCTGCAGTGAGTTCGTTCCCAATGGGCAGGAAGAAAGTTCAGTCAGATTTTAAATTACCCTATATTCACTCAAATACAGTAAAATCTTGTTACAACAAACTCCTGGGGACCTGAGAAAAAATGTATTATAACAAAAAATGTTATACATTTTTTCTCAGACCTGAGGACTGGGGACCTGAGAAAAAATGTATTATAACAAAAAATGTTATACATTTTTTCAGGTCCCCAGGAGTTTGTTGTAACAAGATTTTACTGTATTTGAGTGAATATAGGGTAATTTAAAATCTGACTGAACTTTCTTCCTGCCCATTGGGAACGAACTTTACTTGAGTACCATGTGCACCTTTTTTCCCAAATTTCAGAAGAAAAAAGGGGTGCGCGTTATAACCGGGTACAACATTTTCAAGAAGTTTTAGGAAGTTATGTGTGCATTATACTTAATTATAATGGAGAAATTTGGAGCTAACGTAAAAATAAAACATTTTTGTACTGAAAAAGTTGAAAATTGATCAGATTTTTGTTCAATTCACGCCTAAAGTCAAATTTTTTGTTTTTATTTTTGAAATTTTATGGTTTTAGATTTACTAAAAATTGGGGTGCACTTCTCACTTGGGGATAAGATTTTTGCAAAATTTTCAACTGAAAAGCCCGTGTGCGCGCCTTACTCAAGGGTGTGTGGTACTTGAGGTAATTTTAGAGGAAAAAAAGTTGAGTGTGCATTGCACTTGATTTTAATAAGAAATTTTGGACCAAGCTCAACTGATAAAAACTTATTTCAATGGAAGCAATTTAAAATTATGCAGGTGGTACCTTGCAGTTTGACCTCCAGCAATTTGACCATATCCAGCAGTATGAGGGTCAAATTTGCAGGGAGTTAACCTGGACATAACCTACATTCCAGTGTATGAAATCCAACAAAATTTGCAGTGGTCAAAATTTTAAATACCCAGGACAATGTAAAACTAATATGTGGAAATTTAAACTTCAACCAGCTTTGTTTTTACATTTTAAATGTGCTATAGTCCTTTTTCATTGGGATTACTAGGGTTTAAAACATTTCTCAAAAAAAAAAGTTGACATCGCAGAGCCAAATGATTTTCATGGAAACTTTGTACCCATTTACTTGATTTTTCAATTTAAAAGATATATGCGTGGTCCACAAATAAATGGGTTTTGCATAAAATTGAGGTAATCCTGACGATTACATGCTCTCAGCTTAATGAAATTTTTTTTAAATGTGAGGGTGAAAATTACGCAAAAATACAATTCTCTTTTTCTCTTTTGGAATATTTATATTTATTACAAATTCAAGATAGTAAGAATTCGCGAAAGAGCATGTATTTTTTGTTCATCAAGAGGTACAAAAAGGAAACAATTTTGTCCTGTAACGTGTAAACAACCTTATTTTCTCCACAAATATTTATGCGTGATGAAACATAAATTGAAAAACTGCTTCCTGACTGAAGATTTCACGGTTACACCAGAAGCATAAGTAAAATCCTTTGATTATGATAAATAAATACTGCAAAGTTTTCTTCAGATTTTAAAATAAAATTCTTTCGGTTTTTGTAACGCATTGATTAACAAGGAATTTTTTTAGAGTGTATCTGATGATGATCACAAACTAATTGATTTTTATTACCGCAACTCTAGACTTTATAAAGGCTCAAATTGACAAAAATAAACTATTTTTCCAATTCGCTCCCAATTTTCCATTCTCACATTCTTCATCCCTGAATTTACACTCTACCATGGAATATTCAAGAATCGAGATTTTCCAAGTCTCTGAATTAATGCTCTTCATGAAAGTAAATTCATATTACAGAAATCATTTTTTTGTAAAAAAAAAAAAAAAGGGCAGAAGATTTCATGAAGGTCAGTATAGAAAACGAAGAAAATGTGATTTATTATGCCTTTTGGTTGTGAACAAAATTGCTATGACGCAAGATTATTCACAAAAAAAAAAAACGATTGCACCCAACTTTAAATCATAAGGAAGTTATTCCGATACTGTATTTTAACAACCCAGTGATTTTCTTCTCAAATCTTCAAACCCTGAAATTCGAGTCTCCAAAATCTGAGAGAAAAGGAAAACAAGGCCATATCGGAAATTTTTTTCCTCATTGAAAGAATTTCCGAAAAACTTGATTTAAAATTTTTTTAAAAATCCCCGCAAAATTGCGAATCGCATGTTTCCATTTCTTCACTTTGATAATCCCGCAAAAATATTTCTCAAAACGCCTCTCGTCGTCGGAAACTGATCCGCCGGAAATTTTCAGGAAAATCCTTACTCCCTCGAGAATATTTCCCTCACTCATCATCTCTTCTTCGGAGGAGGAAAAAATACATGAAAGTTTTTGTTTTCTTTTTGAATGCAAAATAAAATGAAACACGAGAAATGTGGAGAAGGGAGGAAAGAAAAAAAGAAAAGACACAGGGCGTGTGGGAGAAATTGAATACCTGCCGAGGAAAAATGCCGTGTTGACCGGCACCGCAACAGCGGGTGGCGCAGCGACGAGTGGCGCCGGCGTAAATGATGGCGGCCGCCGAGCGCCACCAAGAAAATAAAATCGAAAACAGAAATAAGAACAGAGAAAATATACATACAAAAATAAATACACCCCCCCTCAACAACCTCTCCTAAAAATAAAAAAAATCCACACTTCGCCAACGAGCGAGAGGAGAATAACAAAATAAGACTTCTAATGAAACTCATCCCCCTAAAAGAAAAAAAAAATATATGTACATTAAAAGAAAAGTAAGAGAAATGCCGGCTTAACCCAAGGGGAAAGAGGAGAAGAAAAAAAGTTGAGCAAGGTCGACTCAGTCAGATTTCATATTTCTGTGTTCCTCCTAATTTATTTATTTATTTAACATCTATATGGATGACATTTCCAGAATTTAAAGACTCCATGTGTGAGGATGTGTTTGTGTGTGTGTATTGCATTTTATTTTATTTAGAATTCATCCTGTGGAATCCCCAGGGAATCTTGTTTTTGCGTCCGCTTCGTTGGTTATACAAGGTCCTTTTCTGGTTTTTTTTTTTTAATCTCTTTTAATTTGTCCATCCTGTTTACTTCACGCTATTTTCTTCTCTCCATGCTGGGAAGTATCTTCTTTTCATTCTGTCTCGTGGTTTTCTTATAATGACTTTTCCGTGCAGGTGTGAATGGAATTCTTAAGCAGTTCTACTGTACTCAATTTCCGTCATTTGTGAGAAAGATGAACTAAAAAAAAATGCAATGTACAGTTAAACCTCAATAAGTCAAATAACTCCCTTTCAACTCCCAGTCTAACTCCCTTTTAACTCCCAGTCTAATTCCCTTGAAAACCTCCCTTACTCAAAATATTTTTCTCTCAAATCTCCATAAGTCAAATTCAATTACGGCTTTTGGCTATTATTTGCTTGACGTATGAAAGAGAAAAGCAATGAAGCACGTGATTTGATGCATCTTGAAAGGAAGTGAAAGATTAATTGAGCAAATGAACCCCTGCATCCAAGTCCAGCATACCGTAAACTAATTTATAAGAAGCAAGTTAAGGCCCAGAATATCCCCATATACAATTTCCTGCAATTCTTTTACCTTTCCTTGCAACAAAAATGATTGTATCCCTAACATAATCCCCCCTTGAGTCATTGTTTTTTTGCTGGTCCATTGATATTTGACTTAGAATGGTTCAACTGTACTGCATACCAAAACAAAAGGATATTTGGTTTTACAGAAGCAGAACTGACAAGGAGGACTGACTTTGTCTAGGAACCAAATGAATTTTGAGAATGTGGGAACACATGGGTAAATTTTAAAAATAACCAAGGTTGAACAATTTTTGGAATGTGTTCCTGGAGAAGCACAGCTTTAAAGATGATTCTGGCACAAAACTTTGTTGCAGAAATATGGGGATAAAATGAGTTCCCACATGCTTGAGTGTTCTGGGTTGAAAAAAAACTGCATTGATAACTTTTTAAACAAGGAAATAGTGACATGCATCCCTAATCACAATTTTTCATATTTTGGGAATGATGTCAATGATTTTCAAATCTATAAATTACAGTTGAATCTCATCAC
>CAJPEX010006380.1:0-12812 GCA_905338405.1 Notodromas monacha | reverse complement strand
TTGTCCCTGTCTCAAATTGTCCCTGTCTCAAATTGTCCCTGTCTCAAATTTGTCCTGCCTCATATTTTCCCTGTCTCATATTTTCCCTGTCTCAAATTTTCCCTGTCTCAAATTTTCCCTGTCTCAAATTTTCCCTGTCTCCATTTGTTCAGTCTCAAATTGTATGCATCCCTTGTTTATATCCCATCTCTGGTTTGTGACAGGTACAGTACAGGACCATACAGTTTTCAAGTCCAAGGAAAATAAATTTCCTGGAGCATTTCAAAAAAAAAAAAAAAAACTGAATCCTCCATATATGCAGGAAGTCAGCTCGGATTACATCGGACGGGTAACTGCGCATATTGGAGCCACGCGCGTAAGGTTTCTTCCTCCCATGACTTGATCCACGGATTTTCCTTTTCTTTCCGCCTTTTTTCCTGCTGGAAGAGTAATATTTAACACAAAAAAATATTCATATTCGGAATGGGGTGGAATGTCTCGGAATGAGCTCGTTCAACCATTTATTCATGAATTTCCAAGGTGAAGAAGCCTTAGTTTCAGGGAGTTGAAGTGATTATTCGTGGGATTTTACAGTCGGCAATGGCAGATAACGAAGACTTGAAATTGTATACGCACTCAGAAAGATTAAAATACTTGAAATTCGTTGTAGCAAAACTTTCAAGTGTGATTCCGATTAATGAGCGTGTAACTTATTGAAAACCCCTTGAAGATAAGGAACCGAATGATTATTTCATCCATTTACAATTGAAAATCTCATTTCAGCAAATGCACGCTTAAAACACAATCGTTTTTAAAGTCTGTGCTTCCATGCATAATCACAATGTTTCTTATTGTATCTTGATGCAACATTTTTTGTCACGTCTTTATTGCCTTTTATTCTATTAATTTGCCCGGTAATCGAAAAGCCCGATCTTCGAAAAAATACTATGCATCATTTGAACGAACGAAAATGTTCATAACCTTGTCGAAAATTAGTCGCAATCGACGGCACCACTTCAATTTCATTTTATAAAATGTTTAGAGCTGAAATTACTTAGAAAATGCCGTTGCACATACGCAAAAGGTAGATCATTTTGAAATACTGCATATGTTTTTTCTTTTTTTGTTATTGGTTCATCTGGGATCAAGTAAACTTGAGTACAGTATATAAAATTCACAAACATCGCGTTGAACCTCATCATCACATAGTTCTTTAAAAAAATGAAAATTTGAGGCGAATGTTTTGGTAATTTTCTAGCAAAATTATTTTTTTCAACGTCATATAGCAATAGCTTAATATTTTAAAATAATTGTTTCTTCTCCCAAATAAATAATTTTCAAAGATAAAAATGAAAACTATTGAAAACAAATTATAAAAACATTAATTAGCTGTAAGTATAGTTTATTAAAACCGGATCACTTCCTGATTCTGCTGATACAACCTATTGCATGAGGATTAAGGAAGCAGATGCGTCCTAAAAATAGTTGAAGATACTTCGCAGGGAACTTTTATCAGCGTCAAATAACCCCATATAACAAATTATATGCAGCGCCACAAGGCCGATATTTAAGTCATCATTAAATGAGCCACGAGGCAACTGAGTGTTAAGAAGTTCTCATCATCAGCAGAGAAGACGAAGAAAAAGAAAGGAGAATGAGGATCCCTGGGGTTTCGTTTTTTTTCGGGGGTGGGGGGATCCTTCATGCAGCTCCAGCAGGCAGGCGTTCATGCGAACTCGCGCCGACACTGCGCTGGATCCCCGAGGTTACCAGGCTGAGTGCTGCCAGGATCCCCCCCACCAGTTCCACAAGGGCAGCCTGCATGAAATCATCATGCTCTTGAATTAAAAAATGGCTGACTTTCTGACGAAGTTTCGTGTTCCTTTTTTTCTCGTTCCTTTCCTTTTTTTGTGCACAGCAAGTGAATATTGCATATAGATGAAGCTACATGTTATGAGATCAAATCAGTTACAGTGAAATTTCACAAGACCAGACTCCCATTGGAGGACGAATATGAAAATATTTTTATAACAAGCAATTTTAAATGATATTTGTGGTATTTATCAAATTTATGACCAAAATCTTGTGGAAAACATTTGATAAATCTTGAATAAGCTTGCTGCAAAAAAGACAGATTGCCTTAATATTCTCCTACAATATTTTTGATGAAGTGATGGTGAGGAAAATAAGCTAGAGCCAGTGTTCCCCAACCCTTTTGGGCCTGTGGACCAGCAAATTGCCTAAAAAATGTTAGCAGACCAACTAATTTCCACAAAATTCTCTGCAGACAGGCAAAGTTTTGTAAGATTTTTGCAGAAAGCTTCATGGCAGGCATTTAAAAACTGTCAGCTTTTTCGCAAAAGTTAAGATCCAATGAAGCAGGCGTATAGAGGATTTTTTGTAAATGAGAAAGGTGAGCTTGAAGAAAGGTTTCTCAGACTGAAATAATTTAATTCAAGTGTAATTAAGAGAAAAGCACACTTATGTATTCTTTAGTTTGGATAATTTCAACTATCATTTGCTTTTCCAAGTTTTCTGATAAAGATACCAGACTTTCATTGCTACTTTTCTCAACTTCAGGGACTATCAAAGGTTTCAGGAGATCATGACATTTAATTGAGCTTTTCAGATGGTAGTTTACTGTGGATTAAGCCAATTGTGCCCGAATCGGCACAAAAGGACAATGAATTCAAAAATAAAACACTTTGATCAGGTGTGGGGTGCACCTGGGGATCTTGTTTTCAAGATCCTGAAGTGAAAGTATAAATATATTTCAGTTTTTAACCCCAAGATAACAATCACAGCAAAACAATCACACAAAAACACAGCCAACTTCAACAAGATCTCATAGTGTACTGACTGAGATTGATTGAAAATGGCAGCGTCAATTTGTTCCAGTAGAATGTTCTGGAATGTTCCTGTGAATTCCTGAAAGTGATCAAAATTCTTTATTGCAGGTGTTTGCGGTACCCGCGTGCGGAGAACAGTACAATAGCATACCGATTTATTCCGCCACACCAATATCTAAACTGTATATCAACACTTATGGCATATCCTCAATGAATTAAATGCAGTGAAATGCTGAGATGTGTATGTAATTGCTGCTTGAAAAGTGTCCCTATGTTGGAATTTCCACATGTTGAACCTCATTTTTCCATAGACTTCATTGGGAACTTATTTAGTTGGTTCTCCAATTCATGGGAAATTAAGAATAAATTTCCTAAAAATCAAATAAAAATGTTTTTCTCAACTAATTGAAGATACAGAATAGAACTATGCAGAATAAAGGAACCCACACAGAATATGATCCTCTGGAATTAAAAGGGTTCAGAAATTAAAAAAAGCATATGTGTTGCTATCCTGTACACAGATGACAATAGATGAGAATGTTTAAAACAAATTAGCACAAAATTCACCATTTTTTGATTATAAATTAAAGTAAATATAAATTGATCTTCTTTTTTAACTGCTGTGAATATAAATAGCTCAATTCTTTCAAAAGATATATCCAAATTTTTAAAAATTAAAACATACAATTTTCATAGAAATGCAGAAAAAGTGTTCACATTGAGATTTTGTCTGGATGTTGGGCCCAATTTTTTAAATTTTCAAGTATCCCTAAGTCAAATTGTCCATACATGTCAGGGTGTCCGCATTTTGGGGTCTCACTGTATTTTAAAATTGGAAATTGAAGGAAATCATGTTTCACATTCAGATACACCGTGTATATGATTTATTTTTCTCAGAATTTCAATTGATCACACCTTTTCAGAGGCTGTCACTTCCAAAATTGTAGCTTTTGAAGTTTATGAATCCAGGTGAACTCCCTGTTTTCTTCTAAGGGAAAAAAAACGTAGTATTCCCCATCAGAAAATGGCGCGCAGAAAATGTTATCATCAGGAAGAACCTCATGCCTTTACAGTGTATATTGTATAGAATTCTGACCCATAACAACGAATATGATGGATTGGTGGTGTTGACTCCATATGGCGACGCGCTGCGCAGCGGGGCGTGGCACACTTCTCCATTTTCCCATGTCTCATTCCATTGTGCCTTTTTTTTCTTCTTTTAAACCATCAATGAACTTGTTCGAAAGTGTGGTATATACACTATGAAGTGGAGGAACACAGATGCACTCTGGAAAAAAAAAGCAGTTGTTGTCTTGCAATGGGTAATTTTTCTGGATGTTCTGCTGCGCGAGACTCGCATTATTCCCACAGGAGCCTGTGCTGCTCTGTGATGGTACTCTCAAAAATGGAGTGAACTTTTGGGTCTTTTTCACCACACACTCAAATAATGTGTTCCCCAGATGTGCAAAAGAAAAGTATTTGAATGAACTGCACCAAGAATAATCCCCACATCAACAGAATAACTATGTGGAATGTTCCCAAGATTATTGACAAAAAGTTTGGCAACACTTTTCATGAGAATGAGAAGAGGGGGGGGGGGTACTAAAAAACTGCTTAGTTTATTTTTTAGTTCTACAGTACTTGTGTGCATAAACAAAATTTCAAATTTTTTGCATTTGATTCCTTTAAATTCCTGTGGCTTCTTCTTGGATGGTTTCTAAGGTATTTTTCTCCCTAAAACATTTTGTGATGATCATATAAGAGGAAAATGTTTTCTTATATGACTGAGATGAATCTACTTGTGGTGGACAGTGATCAACTTTAATCAATAAGGAATGCTGGAAAAAATATTTTTTTATCAAGCTTTCAGATGACCTTTTCAATGAACTGATTTTTTTGACCTTTCAGATAAACTATAAAACACAGGTTTATAAAATGCACCTTTTCTTTGAAATATTAGCTGTTAAAATCCCTGAAATTTCAACAATAAAAAATCCCTGTAAACTGGGATGCGCATCTTCTGCCTTTTTTTCCAAGTTTTCTGCTACAAAAATAAAGCCAAAATTTGCCTTGTAATTTTTTTCATGAAGTATGAAAGAACTAAACGAAAAACCACCACCACTTCAGGAAAATTTCCTTGCAAAAGACAGTTTCATGACAAATTCTTGCATGACAGCATTTTTCTATCTTTTGCTGCAATGTTTCTGAGTCATTAAAAAGTAATTTTACTTGGCAAAAATACAGTTTTTTCTGTTACTATAATTATTGTGTTGAAATTGTTTTATAGCGGTACTCGACAAAATAAATGCAAATTATTCCAGTAATAGTGAGTTCTTTATGCGATAGTGGAAGGACCAGTCTGTTCTGTACATTATGCAAAAATAATACAGTAATTTGCTCTGTGAGGTATATATGCAGCAGAAGGCGTTTTCAGTGGTGCTAATCATGCGGATTGTTTGTTCTGTGGGATTTTCATAATGTGAATAAATACCAGCACTGTGTGTTACTGCATTTATTCAAGCACCATGTACAATTTTTTCCCAGAAATTGGTACAGTAACAAAATTCATGTCCATGTCATATACTTGGGTGTGAATTTATCTTGAGAAGTAAGAAAAAAAAATTGTGAATTGCATAACCATGACCTTTTAGATAAATTATGAAGCATAGACGCACAAAACCCACCTCATCTTTTAAATATTAGCAGTTAAAATCCCTGGCATCACAGCACAAAATAATCACTGTTACCTGAAATTTTCATTTTTCTGCTGTGGCACATTTTTTTTCAAGTTTACTGCTGCAAAAATAAAGTCACAGTTGCATGGTATTCAAGTCAAAATGGTGTGAGAGAATATTCCAAAAAAGAATCTGGTTTCCAAAAAGTATTGCTTACAAATATTCATGTTAAGGCCATATACCCAATATCCACCATGCTATTCTAAATTTCAATGAAGAACATTTTGTCATTACAAAGTATGTGCCTGAGAGGGGGTTTCTGCTGCACAATCTATTAAAAAAAGTGGCAATGAAGTCGGCCATTATTTTTTTCTGAAATGGCAGATAGAGGATGGCAGTGGAAATAATCTGATATAGAAATAAAAATTGGGTTTCCTCCTAATGACGCTTACAACAAAATTTCACCAGCTCAAATGAATTATTTCAATATTTCATTCTGAGAAACTTCTTTTCAAGCCCACCTTTTTAATTTCTTGAAGACATTCCACTATATTGCTGCTTTTATTTATTGGCTCATAATTTTTGCACAAAAAAACATAAACTTTTTTCATTGTGTGCCTTAAAGTCTTCCAAGTTTCAAGCAAAATGTTTCAGTCTGCAAAAATTTTATGAAACTTTGCCAGTCCACAAAAAAATTTTGGGAAATTTGCCTGTCTGCAACCATTTTTATGGACATTTTTTGGTCAGTGGGCCCAAGGATGTTGGGCAACACTAGCTGATCTGCAGCACATTTTTCTGGTTCCTTTGAATTTCCTTGTAGAGAGAGAGAGAGAGAGAGAGAGAGAGAGAGAGAGAGAGAGAGGGGGTATGAAAGCCCTCTTTTCAAAAATTAGAAATACATGTAGGGGTGCAGAAATTCTCTTGCACTGCAAAAGCTGGTCCTCATTATTATTGTCATTATTGCTTTTGTTCCCCATATACATATACACACACATATGCACACACAGAGAGTGGGGTGGAATAAAGTGTGATAATGGGTCTGAACCAACAGCAACGCTGGTGCGTGGGTGCACTAGCAATTGCCCTGATCACCATATCATTGCCATCTGATGCTCATGCTGCCCCTGTCACTTCCACTGAAATCGACAGCAACCGTCATCAAGGAGGTGAGGATGATTTTACATGTTTAATACCCTATTTAGCCCCAGTGGGTACCTTTGGGCATTATTTCCCCAAATGTGGCAAAGCTGTTCCAGCCAAAATTGGCTGCTGAACTTTGTTTTCTTGTTGTGAGGTGGGTTAACTTGCCGAAATCCTGTTTGGTGATGAAGCTGGCTGAGCCTCATCCAAGAGCACAAAAGCAGTCATCATTTATTATTCCATTTTGCCTCAATTGGCCAGTTGTGAGCCAGTAAGAAATCATAAGATTTCTTCCTGAAATCTTCTGAGATATACTGTATATGTTATTATCCTAAACTGTTAACGTTTTTGGAAATAGAGAGCAAATGCTGCCTCAAGTGTCCTTTGCTGTGAGTTAACTTTGCTCTCTAATTACCTGTTAGGAATAATTTATGTTGAGAAGTGTTCATTCTTATGGCAGGGACAATGTGAAATGAATAGAGCTCTTTTACTGAGTTTGAATAATATATTTCCCATACACAATGTACTCAACTGAAACCAGAACAGCAATGAACACTTGAGATATATTAAGAGTGTTCAGTCACTCCTTAATATGGATTTGGAGTTTGTGGAATAACGGTATGCTGTGAACTTGCAAAGCAATTTTATTTTTCTTTTGTTTTTTAAAGGCCATCATATTTTGAATCTGATCTACACCATGCATCAGCCAAAATAACTTTAACCATTTACAGATATTTTTTTTTAATCTTGAACCAGGTGTTGAACCAACATTGAAATGAACCAACATTTCTTCTTTCAAATGACTTTTGATTTTTTATTGTTGAATTTTATGTATAATTATCTCTGAAATACACAGGGTCTCAGGAGCCATTGCACAGAGAGGTTGCTTCTCAATTTATTGATATTATGGGAACATTTCTCTCAAGAAAACATTTTCAAATTATAACTTACTTTTAATTTTTTTTTTAATTTATCTTTCAGGCTTGGAGACAAATGCTTCTCAGCACAATGCCATGGATGAAGTAGCAGCCAATATTGCAGCGGAATTGCATAGGATTCATGATGCCAGAGTCAATGGTAATTTGCATTTTCCAGAAAATTTTGCTAAACTGACATAAGATTGAATTTAAAAAGCCGGAAAATCAATATAAGAAATTTTGAAGTTTTATGGTCTTTGCAATATAAAACTAGAGTTTTCTGCTTGCTGGAAAATCAATGCCTCTTTGATTCCTAGAATATGATCTTTTGGATGCTTATTTTTGTCGAGTCAATAATTCATGTGACAGTGACACCTATGAATGATTCGCAAAGTTTCCGCAAAAAAAGACCTGCCTCATTGGATAAGCCTATAAAACCATTTTCAAACATTAATTAAATGCATTTTACGTTGCTAGGAAAATAAGCTCTTAAATTACTTCTTGAAAGGTTACAATGAAAAATGATGCCTTATTTACCCTGTCATGAGGAGTAGGTCAGTAAAATTTAAATTCCTCATTTGAAAATGTACTACTTTGAAAGATTCCAGGGAGAAATATTTTTCATATCCTCATCATTCAACGCGTTTTTCAATTTTAACCCAAGAATTTTCTTCTTTCTTTTCTTTCCGGGAAAAAAAATTGAGACCAGTCTCCTTCTTGCGAAAAATCGCATCAACATTGATTTTTTCTGAGCTGGTTATTGTTCTTCCGAGAAAAATTTGAAAGTTGCGATAGAAAAACAACGAATTTTCAGCATTGTTGTGCTCACTGATGTTTTTCTTTCACAAGCTCGTCGCCAGCATCAGAATGAGAAGAAAGAACCTGTTCCGAGTGTTGCTGGGAATTCGTCGCCTTTGTTCGCCAAAAACAGCGAGGATATTCGGCCAATGTCTGGAAATGGTCAGAATTCGAGGAATTCCTTTGCTCAGGGATCTGCTGTCCGAACTTCACAAACAAACCGACCTTCCAGTGACCAGCAAAAACCTCAAAATGGAGGTAATAGTCTTTGGATATATTTGAGCATTTCAATTGAACTTTTATAAATTTTATGGGACTCCAGAGAAATTAAACTTTTGATTGAGATAACTTGGGTAGATTTAACAACAGAAACTATACAGTACTTTCTGTCCAAATTATTGCATCTCTATAGATTTATTGCCTGCAGGAATTAAGATGCATATAATCCCTTGTGGAGAGCATAAAGAAAATTATTTGCAAATTTTATTTGTTCTTGTTCTTGTAAAATATAGAATTTCCTAATTTCTATAAAGAACAAATTCCTTTTTTCACCTTGAAAGTAACTTAAGTTAATTTGAAAGAGAAATGTGATGCATATTTTTTGCGGAAGGTCATTATTCATTATTCTATCTAAAATATTGTAAATGTCTAAGTTTTGACCAGTTTAAGACAATACCGAATTTAATCTTCAAGTGGAAAACAATTTTTTCAGGGAATTCTGAAGAATATTTCTTCCAGAAAACACCAATTAAAAATTATATAATGTATAAGTCTGTGGGGAAACAAGACTTGACTTAGGGACATTTTTACCTGGGGACACTCTTGATGCACCAATTATGTCCGCATCTTGGGGTCTCACTTAAGGTACCCCTGCACATGAACTCCTTCATTTTTTTAAAGCTAAAAAATCAAAATTATGTCTTCTTGTAATTCACAGGAAATAATAATTCAAGCCCAGGAGGGAAACAAGCAGCAGCATCAATGGAACCTCTGAGCAAAAATTCAGAAACAACTGGCTTCAGCCAAAATCAGCAAGGAATTGACACAAGTCTTCTCTCCTCAGCACAAGCCCAATTGCGGCATTTGGCTGAGCGAACTGCCAGTGTCATCATGCCAAAAGAATCGGGTCCTGAAGACCTCCGACTCGAAAGACCCCGTCAGGTAAACTATACATACCTTATATATTAATAAACTACGTGTTTAATCTTTTTTTTTCATACATTTTGTGTTCGATGTGTATCATCATGAATGCGTAAATTGAATGAATGGTTGTGGGAATGTATCCGTGTTTTTGTTCAGTATGCTGAACAAGTTCTGGAACACTTTCGACACAGCTTGGGAGACTTCATCTTGGTGAGGATGAGTGGAACACGTTTTTTTTTATCTGAAAAATCTCTGCTTTGGCACCGCTTTTATATACAGGTATACTTTGCAAAATTTCACAATCATGGAATGTTGGACTGAGCTAACTTGAAACTCCCTATAGGTCAAATTGTTTTTCTTGTCCAAATTAACTGAAGAACAGTGTAATCTAAAATTCTAGATCATTGTTCCCCAAGCTATGGTCTGCAGACATGTGCCAGTCCACAACAATTTTGCCTGAGGTTTGCCTGCATGGAATTGCACAGTTGATCACTTGCTTCTATGAACTGGTTTTCACTGAATGTAGAGCAGAACATCAAATGATCATCATTGTGAAAATTCAGGAATATGATATTATTGCAGTGATTGAGAAAACAAATAAGGTAAGACTTACAGCAGCAGTGCAGTCTTGAGCAAATCTTTTCAATTGCAGTAACTGGTTTGTTGCTCAAGGCATTTGTTCTTTAAATCAAAATGTATCCTAGGTTACAATGGAAAATCAATCAATTAAATCCAGAAAACCGTAAAATAAAGGTTTAAAAGAAAAAAATTGACACACAAATTATAGGGAACAAAAAGAAAGCAACAGTAATAAAAAAATTCCAAGTTGAAAATAATTGACAATATAGCAAAATTTTAAAATCACACTGTGCAGAATTACTATTTGAAAATATGCTTTCATTATTAACATTTTAGATTTTTGTATTTTTATAATTTTGTGTTGACAATAATTTGTTCTTCTGTTTTCTTTTTGACTTGATGTTTGTTCCTCAAGGCATGTTTGTTGGTATAAGTCAAAATGGCAGCCAAACCTGAATTTGTTATGTAAAACTTTTTGCTGCTTGTTGTAGTGACAATATTTTGTAAGTGTTGATTCAACACTTTTTTTTGCAATGGAGTATTGCAATTTTGTTGGTCAGAATCCTCCAGCTCACTGTGGGATCACTGCTGGAAATATGGATGAAAGACTGGAAGGAAGCTCTGGAAATACTCATGAGAAGCTTCTTGAATTGCCTATCATCTATTTTTGGCACTTTTCATGAACTTACCTGTTCTTGTCACCCAAAACTTACTTGGATGGCAGTATTTTTCCTTTGAATAACAAAGATCTGTAATGAGGTAAAGTTTCATCATGGCGCAAAAAGTAACTACTCTTACTCTGCAAAAAATTATATTCAACTGCATGTATTCAACAAAAACTTTAGCTATTTAGGAAAACTCAAGATTTAAAAAATTTCTCTGTCAGCCCTTGTGTGATGGATGGTCCTCTCATAAATTGTGCAAGTCAGTTATTCCAACTGCTTTATTAGTTGCACACGCAAACTTTTTTCGCACGGCATCATTCTTTTTTAATAACCCTGGATCTTTTTTTAAACTCATCATGCTTCAGTGAAGGCAATGAATTACAGAACTGCGAAAGGATGACCGAAACATGTATTTTTTTTAAGGTCATCCAGTTATTTTGGTTTGCACACCATGACTTTCTTTCTAGCTGTAAAATCCACCCAAAATTCCAAAAATAATGAGCGATGAAGAACTACGTTTTGAAGCCATCTTTGATTACTGTAATATAATCGAATTTTCGAAAGTTAACGCTTCCATGAACAAAGCATAAAAAATATATTGTAAATGGTGTCTCGAGCTTAAATAAAATGGAAATAAACTCGATATAATTATTTCAAAATTGCAATGAGAATATCCTTTAATGGCTTCGTAAATCTGATACGAAAATCTCGAGGAAATAAACGAAAACTTTTGTGCTGACCGAAAAAAAAACACATGATGCATGTATCACATATTCATCGTCATATTATTGTCTAATTCATAATACAGAAAATCTCTGTACAACAAAGCCATTGGGACTTGCAAAATAGCTTCGTTATAACGAAAAAATCGTTATAAACGACCTCAAAAATATAATTGCTGCTATTGGGCAGCAGGGACCTAAAAGACGAATTCGTTGTAATCAATTATTCGTTCAAACGAGATTCGTTGTTACCAGATTCCACTGTATATTTTGCGAGTCTGCAGGATTACAAAAATTTAAAATACTGATTGGAATGTCAATTGAAGAAAGTTTTACGCAATTTTCCGAGGCTTGCTTCAAGTCCAAAGCTGAAAGCAATTTGTCTTTTTGTTTCTATTCCAGTTCTTTGCTAAAATAAATCCGTGTAAATTGAAATTTCGAGAGGATCTTAAACTTTGTGACTCTGATTGCGTTCCACACGTAAAGTAACTTTTTCGATCGATAAATGTTAAACCGTTGTCGTCGGATTTTGACAAAACAAAGTTGAGAATTCGAATTTCGTAGACATCATCCTTTTCTGCTTCTATAATAAATCCATCAAACTTGTTTTCGAAATTCCTCGAATTTTATATCAAACGTGTTTTTTTAACTTGACAGTTTTCAAGTTCGTTGAAAACAATTTAGCATATATTTTGGTCTTTTGGCGTCACTTATTTCAGTGTTTGAATTTTTTGTAACACCTAATACTGCAAAAATATAAATGAAAAAGCTTCAGGAATGTGCTGATTGATTGTTGGCCCGCAATTTTAAAGTTTTTGTTGATTGAAGACGCGTGTATCCTCAAGATTTTCGCATCAACTTTTTCAATGCGAAAAAAAATGATATTTTGAAACACTCGAGTTTGTTTCCATTTTATTGTACTTTAAGTAGAACACAATTTTCAATATCCTGTTGATGCGTTATTCATAGAAAAATTACCTTAATAAATCAATGACAGTTGGGCTGAAATGGGCAAAGAATGATGATTTCGAAAGATGAATAGCGGAAATTAAACGGTCAATATTTTATCTTCTTCCATTGTGAAGACTTACACTGATGACATATCATGCATTATTCGTATAGGTTGAATCGCTGCTTTGCGTGAGTCATTTCATAATCTAGATCCGAAGTGCATTTTTGAAAAGGCCAGGGAGTCACATGGTCTCAAGAGAATTTTTGATGAAATTCGAAGTATTCTTCACAAAACAAGACCAAAATTCGCGGAATTTCCATCAGCATTGAGGAAAGCTTTCTGAGTGAGAATCCTTTGTGCATCTTTTAATTATGTATAAAGCTGCACACTTTT